>BKCP01012070.1:41408-56324 GCA_008636005.1 Striga asiatica | reverse complement strand
AGGATGCTCATGGCATCAAATTTTACGGTAGCACATTCTCCCTAAAATACTGATTGATATCACATTATGTTTGACTTTAAAGGTTCAACAGTTAATTTTTTATTTTTCTTGACTATTATTTTTGTCATTTTGGTACCTCGAGTATGAAATCAGAATTTCTCAAAAAGAAAAGACAAAAAATTAAAGTAACAAATTACAATTTACAACATGATGATTTCTAGAAGGATATTTAATATATAATGGGGAGAACAAAAAACATTCCAGGGAATTTGGGAGGGTTTTAAGGAGTAGAAGAAAAAACTTAGCTGCCACAGAAAACACATAAAGTTTCACTTTGCTCTCTCAAATTGAACCAAATAGGTCACGCGCAACAATTGAAAATGATTTAGGGTTCAGACAGTTATCATACCAGACAAATTGATGCAACTGTATCTTATGAGAAAGCAGCGTAAAATTAAGTACTCAACTTTTTGGGAGGTTTGCCTCTTATTTTGAAAGAATAGGATTAAGAAAAAGCTACACTAAGGCATCATATCTTAACAGCCTTACCTGCAGCCTTGAAGGATTATACATAGGAATTGTGAAGGTCATGCTCACTGGCCCAGCTTCCTTTGTAATATTTCCTGTGTTTTAAGTAACAGTTTTACGAAACATCAGAAAGATTGATTTGCAGGAGAAATACAGAAAACCAGAATATATGGTCATGCAAGGATATTAGACATGAAACTATTGAAACTCTAGAACCATACCATGCAACTCTTGTGAAAAATTCAATTTTGCACGTAGTGTGTGTTCAGAACCTCCCACAATCTGTTAGTTAAAAAGACACAAGTTAGTCTTTTCTTTTTCTTTTTTTTTTTTCCAGCAAAAGTGATTTTAAGAATTAATCTGTTCTCAGAAGTGATCAAGTAGCAAGAGATATAGTTGTGCCTTCTTCACACTCCATTCAAGTTTTCTCTGTGATTCTTTGAAATCAGCACTCTGCCCAGCTATTCCACGTTCCAAGTCAAAATTGACCCTGAAATTCAATTGCAGGATAATAAATTGTTCGGAATTTCGTAACACAAAGAGCAAAAACAAATGCATAAGATACATGTTTGGTTCATTTTCTATAACTCGGGCCAAGCATATTAATAACTATTTTAACATGCACTACTTTCCAGGTTTATTATTGCAATATTTTATTATTTATTATATTCTTTCATCTTTCAATTTTTGGGGACCCAAATGTCTGGAAGCAAGACAAGCACCAAATGCAAATTTCAATTTCTCAGATGGGAGTGTTATCTCAGCATATATTACTGAAACAAAAAGAAATCCTGAAACTATGTAGCGGCGAGTCCTTAAGTAAACTAAGACATCTGTACATAATTAAAATATCAAGAGAAAGTAATTGATCCCTTAGTAGGAAGGTTCTTCAGTTCGAAGCTAAGTATATTGAATATCTCCAACACATTTGACAAGGTTGAAAATTTTCTACTTTATTTTATTTTATTTATTTTATTTTTTGTCTAGAGAAATCTTGAACATGCTAGCAAAATATACATCCTGAAATGCTTCCTAGCTCAATACATGTCAAAAAGAACTGGGAAAACTTAATAAGTTTCTGATAGGATTTGACAATTGAGATGCCACAAGACTTTGAACGTCAGTGACTTTTAGAAGCTCTACAATTCATTAATTGACTAAAATTTCATGAATTGATCATTGACCCCAAAAGCTTTGAGGTATCCATGTGGAGAAAAATATATTAGGATCTAAATGCTAAAACTGAAGTCCCAGAAGAACATACGAGACAACAATTAATACAAACTTATTTTAGAACAAACAAATACTGTCAAAACTGAATCTTACCTGGTTGTACATGCAGGCAATGGCATTTCTACTAAGATTGTGTTAGCTGTAATACTTGAAGGAAACTCGGCACGGATTTTCAGAATCACTTCAGCCTAATATGGCCCACAAAAGGAAAAAAAATAAAGGAAAAATGAAAAGTAAAATTAGGTTGCCAGTTCCATGCTTCAGAGATAAAAATTTAAAAACCAAGCTGAAGCAGCTGCCACTAAAATTGGAAGTTGAAAGGAAGAATCTTGGAAACACTCATTGCTATTATAGAGATACAAACAGTGGCCAATAAAGCCTTTATACATCTCACAAATTAATACAAGTTCTACATCAAAATATCTTAGTTGTCAGATAACTACAAACCTTAAGTGTCCCTGCCTCTTCAATTAAGGTATTGACGGAAAACGGGGGCTTGAATTCCTGGGTAATACGATAATTCATGACAGGAAATTCCCCATCTGGTGGTACCTAATAACCCAACGTAAATAATGAAACAATTATTTTAAATTTTAATCGGAGAAAAGCAGCAGAAGACTTTAAATTGATGCGAAAGATTGTAAACATCATGCAACGCTCACCAGACTCAGTGTTCTGTCAACATCAAAACTATCCATATGTACAGATTCGTGAAAATTGCAATCGTCCAAAATAACTGGTCCTGTCCCAGATGAACCACTATAGCCTGAGCATGAAGCAAATTTTGTCAAGTTAAATAACTTTCACAGCTAAGGCACAGGGTTGCCACTCAATTATAATGAGTGGCCTCCAAAAATTCTCAGTTAGCACAAACATAATATATTTGCCACATCAAAAAATAACAACAAAACAAGGTCATGTACTGCAGAATAGATAAACCATGTCAATACCGTAATTTGATATGCCACTCTTTCCAATGTATAGATCATCATTGAGAGCTAATCTGATCTCTGGGTTTCCAGTTAGATAACTCTTCATTTGGATAGTGCCATCAATTTCAGAAGTCAATACATACCCCTGTTTAGCATCATGTCAATCTTGGCTGAATTCAACCGTTTCATGAAATTATATTCAACACTGTCAAATGACCAAAGGTCACATGAATAATGCATAATTATTGTAGAGAGAACAAGAAGGACAAGAATAATTTTCCAATCCATTCTTTACCCACCAAACAAAAACTATACTATCCACCCATCTCACTTTTCTCAATTTTCTCCACTTACGCTTATCAATGCTTTTTAAAATTGAAAACCAATCATTACTATACATTTATCTATAAAATTTTACCATCTATCCACTCACATATTAATAACTACCAATCATTATTTTGCTATTTTCCTATCACATCAAAATTTATTACTCTTTACATCCAAAAAATTATTAATTCTTCCACTAACTTTCTTCCATCCACAATTTTCTTTAACTCAATGCAAGCATATCCAATCGCAACCTAAACCCATATTCTCTCCCCATCCCAGGTACGCTAGCAGCTCAAATTCCTAACAAATAACTGAATATGCTCCAGGGAACGTTCATTTGGGGATGTAGGCCTGAAGATGGGAGAAATACCACATAATTTCCCAAAGAAAATCAAATGATAATTCTACCACTTAAGACCACCAGAACTTGGATGCATTTAAACTGATTTTCATCAACACAAGACAATCCCAACCCATTAGCCTCGGTTAGCATTATGTTACATTTAGTAAAACTAAAAAAACAAAAAGTTAATTTCTAGAATAAGAAGGTAAGATAAGATTGTCTGCAGCAAGTTCCAAACCAACACAAAATATATTAGTAGAAAAATGCAACTGACTTGGAATAACAGGATAGGTAAATTTGACACCATCACTTACACTAGAGCTAAAGGTGACGCTTATTTTCTCTATTATATCAACAAAGATTTCCTCCCTTTTCCTACCCCCAGGTTCATTTGCAACAACAGATTTTGTAACAGCTGTCCCTGGCATTCGTTTGTTTCCTTGCTGCATTAAGAAAGAAACTTATGCTCATCATGATAGAACATAATTAAATCAGCTCAGATTGAAGAGCAAATTAAAGAATACAAACAGAAAATTAACCATAAAATAGGCTTATGCTACTGTGGATGTATTTTAAATAATTTAATACCATAAATAGGGCTGCAGGACCAAGGGGAGGCATGCGTGCAGCATCAACCACAATTGGTTCATTGAATACATAAGACTTCAATACTTCAGTAGATGTTGTTTGAACGTATCCAAAATCCTGTATGTGTAAAATACACACAGAACAGAACAGTAAGAATGTTATTAATGCAATAGATACACCGATGCCCATAACTGATTAAATGGGCAGTGATAAAAGAAGCACAAAAAATTCAGTTTTGATGAAGGTGGATAGGTTGATATGTCGCATATATTACATATATAAGTCTATGATAACATATAGATGCTGAAAGATGGATAATTACATACATATCATCCATTAATGAAAAAGAATAAAAACTAGAAAGATGTTACCAAGCTATAACAGTCAGAAACCAATGTAATATCACATGACAATGCATTGAATACTTACTATAACTTCATCAAGCAGTTCATACACAAGAACAAAATTTTTCCGCAAAGACTCCTCACTAAGAACACCAAGGTAATCTTTGATGACACGTGCAATTCTCTGCAGAAGCTCCAAAGCTAAGGAAGGGGACAAGCTGACCCTTGTGGTTGCAACAAAAAGCAGGCCAACCACCTTCACATGAAAGTAGTTTACACCATCTAGATTCTGTTGCGCAAGACGTAAATTCAATAAAGTTAGTTCAATCTTCAGATATTTCCCATGACAGGTCATTCGAAGAAATAAAAAGTGATGATAACAGTGAGAATTCTCAACAATACATATAGTCCACTCTTTACAGCAGAAATAAATACCATTTAAAATATTATCTAAGTGAAGACCAAACTTTTATGTTTCTATTTCAGGCAATAATATGGAAATGCCAGAAAGATCATGCTAACTCAGTGTTGAAAGAATCAAATAAAACGTTTTCTGTTAAATACCCACAAATACAGGAGGTGCTTCCTCTTTGCCATCTTCTTTCCAGAACTTCACTTTGCGAAAAAATATTTCCGCACTTCCTTTCTGTACATCTCCACGATCTGTATAATTGTCACATTAGGTGTCCCAGGAAGAATAAAATAGGAAAAACTTGCAATACAATCTATCATTCTCCACCAAAACCAAATCAGTCAAAAGTGACAGAACATTTTTATTCCAACAATTTTGGGGTTTTAAGAGAAAGACTGATTGCAATCAGTTTACTATATTCCCATTCACAAATTACAGTAATCCACACATGCTAAGTAGGAAGTCTTGATACCACAAACGACCAACAATTGTTTATGCAGTTTCTATCACTAGATTTAGTAACGGTGACGCCGTTCTGATGCAAGGTTAACATTACAGATCTACAGACAAATGAAAAATCGACAATGCTCAATCTAAAAGAAAAAAAGAAAAAATAAAAAATAAAAAATCGGACCACGTCTAGAAAAAGGAAGAACACGAGTGAAGTCGTCTTCACTGAGCAAGCCCAATAGAATGAAAATCCAACAAGTTCGATATCAAAAGTAAATTGGGCAAGTGTACAGAATTTCGGCATCATCTCAAAACAGTAAGGTGTAAAAATAAGGGAACTTACAGTCTCGAAAGACGATATTATCGCCTCTCTGTGAAAGCACGAAGAACTGAGAGATCATGATGAATTCGATCAACAACTATCACCACAAAGAGCTCTTGCTGGTTCAATCCTGGATCGAGTATCGGTTAAAAATTCTGATCTTCAATACAAAAGAGAATTGCAATTTGCCCCCTCCTATTATGTTCTTTTACACAGTGTACCCACCATATATAAAACCCAGGGACGGATCTAGAAAATTTAATTGACCAAATAATTTTCAATATAGACATACTTCATTAAAAAGATAAAGTTTCATTATCTTCCTCAATCTGATCAAGTTTTCTTTTGAAAAACGAGTCTATTCTTGATGACTTTGACATATCCTAAAAATAAAAATAATCAAATACGCATGAAGAAAATCAATAATCCAAACAAAAAGTAAAGAACCAGTGAAAAAACAATAACTTGTTTCACTTCAACAGTGCTGTGAAAAGGTTGGAAATTTAGTTAGTCCATGACAAGCTAAAATGCAAAAGGAGCCCACAGAAACGGATAAAAATATAACATCTCTTGACCAATAAAAAATTCATACAAATCCAGCTGAAGATGGAAAAAATCAACAGCCAATTCCTATCAAGACCTCCAGCTATACACAGAAAAATTGGGGAAAAAGCAACTGAAGCCAAAAAAGGATTGAAGAAATCACATATTCACATCTGAAATCAAGAATCTAAACACCCCCCAAATTAGTCAACAAAGAATGACACAATTAACAATAAAATTAATATTTAAAAAATAGTATAAGCCTATATATGATTCATGTATTAGAAATTGATATAAGCCTATAATGATCTAAGCTAGAGAGGATAAATTAAGACATTTAAGAATGATGAATAAATACACACATTAAGTGCTAGTTTTAAACCCTAAATCCCTAAAAAGGATAAATAAATCTAAGCATGAACATGAACATAAATTAAAGTACTCACAAATATGAAAGGATGACCAAATACTCAGAAGAATCAAGGAATTGTTGAGTATATTTGCTGTTGCAGATTTTTTTTTTGTGCTTGCCTCTTGCCTGCGAGAAGGGAACTGCGAGAGAAGAAAACTCTGTTTGTGTTGCGAGTGGACCTGCGGTCATGTGCTGTTGCTAGATTTATTTTTTAAGTTAATTAAATAGTCTTGATTAGCTTGATTAAATATTAATAAAGATAAAATATAATATTATAATACATAAAAAGTTGAAAGTTGGGTTGGGTTGTTTTAGATTGGTTAAATTTGAAAAAGTTTGTATGGTTAGTTGTTAGTGGATATATTAAAATAATATTTAAAATTAAATTGATGTAAAAGTATGAGAGAAAAGATGTGATGTGATGGTTAGTTAAAATTGTTGTGTGTAAGAATGATTGCTTGATATTATTTAATTATATTGATAATATTGATGACAGTGTGGTTGAGTTAAAGTTGAGTTAAAAAGGGTGGTACTATTTACCGCCCCCCATTTTACTAGTCACCACCCCCCTTGGACGATTTTGCCCTTTTCATTTTTCTAAACATCTCAGAGGAAAGTGTACGGTGAAATGTCGTCAAATTCGGAGGTACGAAATTTTTTGTGTCCGGCCGCCGGAACAGGACGAATTTTAAGCCGTCTGGCCGGCCGGTTCGGACGGGTTAAAAGCCGTCCGAAAAGGCCGGTCGGTCGGACGGGCTATGTCCGAACCGGCCGGCCGGACGGCTTAAAAGCCGTCCGAAAACGACGGCCAGTCGGAACCGGTCCGTCCGGTTCGATCGGCCGGACATATTTTTTTTTTTAAATTATTATGTTATATATTCGAAATAATTATGTTATAAATTGGACTATATTATTATGTTATAAATTATTATGTTACATTTTAGACTTGATTATGCTATAAATTGGACGTCTATCGTGTTCGAAGTTACAAATTATTATGTTATATGTTGATTATAATATAAATTGGACGTTAGATATTATCCTGTTACGAGTTAGAAATTATTATATTACATGTTAGTCTTGGTTATGTTATAAATTGATGTTAGATAGTATCGTGTTAGGAGTAACAAACTATTGTGTTACATGTTATAGTTGATTAAATTATAAATTGGACGTTAGATATTATCGTGATCGTGTTAGGAGTTACAAATTATTGTGTTACATGTTAGACTTCATTATGCTATAAATTGGACGTTAGATAATATCATTATGAGTTACAAATTATTATGTTACATTTTAGAATTAATTATCTCAATTTAACATGTTCTAAAAATATAAATATTGTACTCTATAGCAGGAGTCATGAGAAGATTTTGGAGGAGATGGTGTTGACTACAGTCTGAGTTTCGATACCTGTACATTATATAATAGTGATAAGGACGCTATTGAAGCTGCAAAACACCAGGCAATGATGAATTGTTTCCTATTAATAATTTCAAGCCACAAAAAGAAAACGGTCAGGCTTTTGAAGTGCCATAGAGGCGAACGGTACAGAGGCACAGGCGAAAATTCTAGAAAGACAAAAACGAATAAGTGCGGCTGCAATTTTGAGATCAAAGTAAAAAAGGTGTCCGGCGCTCCATACTGGAGGATCTGTAGATGTAGCAATGAAGAGAAAGGCTACCATAACCATACATTTGCTGTGTATCCTGAGGGTCATCGCCAGTTAAGCGGCCTCAACGCTTCATCTAAGAAAATTGTTCATGATATGACGGACGCTCAGGTGGCCCCGGCAAAAATTATGGCCGCACTGAAGGAAAAGAATCCGGGAGACAACGTTCATGTGCGACAGGTATATATATTTATATCTTGTAATATATGTTTTAATTAACTTTTTGAAGTTAATTATGATAATAAGTAATTTTTTATATGTAAAAGTTATTGTAATAATTAATAAAATTTATTATATTTACTAATGTATTATTACTGTGATAGTTAAAAAAATTTTTATCAAATTAATCGCATTAATATACTTTTTTATTTATTAACATAATATTTTTTTTAAAAATTATAATAATCTTTATAATTAACGCTAATCGGTGACAGGTATATAACTATATAGATAAGCTACGGAAAGAGAGTTTCGACGGTAGAGACGTTCCTTCCCAGCTTATGCATTTAGTCGTGAGCAGCGAGTATACACTTTATGCAGAATCCGATCCGAACACGAAAGCGTTGACGCATATATTCATGGCCCATCCTGCGTCGGTCAATCTATTCCAGACATATCACTGGTATGTCAGCATAGATTTCACGTATAAAACCAACAGGTATGTTACTTTATAAATACTTTATTAGTATGAATCTTAAATAGTGTGTTTGATTAAGCTAACTTTTATTTGATTATATTTTTTGGTCTTCTTGGTCTCATTTGCACAGGTACAAGATGCCGTTGGTCGAGATGATTGGGATGACACCGTGCAACCAGAACTTTCTAATTGCGTCGCTCATCAGGGACGAGAAAGAGGCCAGTTACGACTGGGTTCTAGAGAAGTTAAGACTACTGATAGGCCAAGACGTATATCCTTATGTTGTTGTCAGTGACAGAGAGTTGAGTTTACTCACTCCTATTCAGAGGCATTTTCCTGAATCAGCCCACTTACTCTGCACGTGGCACATCAACAAGGATGTGGAAGACAAAGCCTACAAACTATTTGGGAAGAGTAAAAAATTCTCGGAGATTTTCAGGCACAGTACGTGGAAGGCGATTGCAGAGGCCAGTACGTTCAATGCCTACACCGATGTCGTTGCCGAGCTGCACGCAAAATATTCGAAGTCTCCAGAGGTGATACGGTATGTGGAGGGCACATGGTTAGGGCACCGCGAGAAGTTTGTGAAGGCTTGGACCTACCGAGTGACACATTTTGGAAACACAACTTCCTGTAGGGTGGAGAGTGCCCACTCTATGTTGAAGGAGTGGCTTCAGACGTCCACCGGCGCGCTCGATACAATTTGGCAGAAGATTAATAAGCACATCGATAATCAAGTTACTGAAATCAAGAACGTACTGCAATTTTTAAATGCGTTATTATATTACTGCATTAATTAATTATAATCTAACGTTATGTAACGTATTATCAGGACGGCGCTTGAGACCTCGAGATCTAAGAAGAATACACGGTATAAAGGAATCCTTTTCGCTAGCGTGATACTGAAGGTCTCGCATTACTGTCTGAGTTTATTGGACACTAAGCTTACGAGGATGCACGACTTGGACGCCAATGTTTACACTAGCTGCGGCTGTGTATTGCAGCTCACTCATGGACTTCCTTGTGCCTGTCTGCTCCGCAACGCAGTTGATTTCAACATTCCGATTGATCTCGGAATGATTCACCAGTTCTGGAGAACGCTACAGATATTAGAGCCAGGTAATTTAAGGTTAATGTTTTATTTATAATTTTCTATTAAAATACATTATTTGGTTTAATTCATTGACTTTTTTATCGTATACTTGTAGGGACTGGTCATCAGAGCCAGGCGAGCCAGGCTGCATGGTCAGATGTGGAGTTCTTTCAGGCGCTTGTGAGTGAGGTTGAAACCATCTGCTTTTGAATACAACGATAGATCGCGAGGTCGGAAATCGAGCCGTACAACCACTTCTTCGCGTGGACAGACAAGTTCGTCTTCTCAACTGTCACAAGGGGAAGCAGGTCATACATTTTCTTTTTTAAATATGGCTGAGCATTAATTAAAGTATTTATATGATTATATAAATTGTGACGTGAAATTATTATGATATTTATTGCAGAGTTTAGACCGACAAATATATTTGGATTTTCAATGTGGCAAAATATCCCCTGGCATATGTTGGACTACATAGTGAGTTACCTGAATGTGGATGCGGATGGTAACTGCGGATTTCGGGTCATCGCGAGTCACGTGTATGGTCACCAGAATTACTGGGCAGATGCAAGAGAAAGCATTGCGAAGGAGGTCGACAGCCACCGTGAATTGTACGAGTACATTTATTTTAGAGATGTTGACGCCAGACTCTGTCGCGTAAGGTGGGCCAACGGCCCTTGTAGACGGGTTCACTGGTTCGAAGTTCCGCAGGACCTCTACGCCGTTGCGACCCTATTTAATGCGGTTGTCGTTCTGTTGATCTCTGGTCCGCAGGGTGGGTAGCACGACTTATTCAGCACCACAGTGTTGCCTCTCAGTGCACGATCATCGGCTAGAGGACCATGTCGTGAGATTGCCATATGCCATCTTGGTGCCGTAGCACACTACATTCGTTTAGATTTGACTCCTGAATGTCCATTACCGCCTATTCATTCCATGTGGTTCCATAACTGAGATCAATCGATTGTGGGTTGGGAGGATCAGTACGAGGCTAGGTTGCGATTGTGGTTTACTGTTCAAAAAAATCCTTCTTGAATAAAAGAACGGTATTATTCACTTGTGGTATGACACTTCTCATTCAACTTAAGTTTAGCAAATAAAAAACAAAATAAAGAATTATTTATTTAAATAAAAATAAACAAATTAAGTGGACAAAAATAAAAAATAAAAAACGCAGGTCGACAAAAATAAAAAACACGTATTTTAAGAATACGTTTTTCAAGAAAAAACGTATTTAGAGAATACGTTTTCAAGGGAAAAACGTATTCCTTAAATACGTTTTTCTAAAAAATAATTAATTAACGTAATTAAGTTAATTAAAATAGAAAAAAACGTATTACCGAAATACGTTTTATGTTAAAAAAAACAAAACACGTATTCATGGAATACGTTTTATAAATAAAATTAAATTTACAATTTTAAAAAACAAATTTTTTTAGAAAATAATATTTGAAATAGTATTATAACATTAGGCCGCGCTAGGCTATCGCTGATATTATTCCAAATCACGTATGAACTAATGTGATAGTGAACTTGGGTCATATAAACATCATTCGAGACCAAAATTCGGTGTTTTAATGTGTCCATAACATGTGGTACTGAATACCTAATAAGTGGTACTACTACAATACAAAGGCGGTACGACTTTTCGATAGGTGTGGTACTTGTTTTTGGAAATGTTGAGATTGAAATAATACATTTTTGCGTAACAAAACCTGGTACCAGTCCATCTAAAACTGGTACTACTCAGAAGCAAATGCGGTACTATTTTTCATTCGAAGTGGTACTACATTTGTAATTGTGATTTCTTTTTTATCCTTCGTGTCTACCATGTCACGTGGATCGTTAACGCGTGATTTGTATGAAAAATAATGGAAGTTAAAACATATAGGTAGAAATTGAAGTTAAACTATAACATAAATAAAAAAAATCATTCAACTTAAGGTTTTACAATAATAATAATAATAATAATAAACATTCATTACATCATTATTGGGCATTGTCATAATCCAACTTAAACTTAGCAAAATCTTCTTGAACTTCCGCCGCCTCCGGACATTCAACAAGGAACTGCTGCATGGTCGATGTAATGCCCAAAAGACGGTCCACCCACTAAAAAAATGAAAGAATAAAAAAATACGACTAAAATTTATTAAAAAAATTATTGTAATGAATAACATTAATTGAAATTTAGTAACCAACTTACATAGGCGGTATTCACACGCGTAGGGACCTCGTTCTCGTCCGGCAGTTCCTCGCCCATGAGAGTCGGATGGGAAACCTGACTATACCACTGTCGGTAATCCTCAGTCGCCTCCCCGCGATCCTGTGTGGTGGGGGTCAACATACCGGTGTTGACCGTCCCAGAAATCGGGAACTGGGTCCAGGCACCTACTGCAGCAGCCTCAGAATGCTCAACCCTGTAGTTCCTAGACTCCCAAGCACGTACTGCACTGATTGGCGGGTATGTAGGGGAGAGACAGTCTGGACATACCCCAACTGACGCAGACACCGCGCAGGCAAGTACGGCTCGACGACATCGCGGTATCGAATCAATCCGCTATAAAGAGTCTTCGGCTCTATCGCATCTGGGCTGGAGCTGTCGTATGGCAACCATTGCACCTGTTCACAATTGCATAAAAGCATTTATAAAATTAATTTTATTATTTTAAATAACAGGTAACTAAATTTAAATAAAATAACTTCACGTACATCGGAGGCAGTGAGTCTGTCGAGGCGCCGACGGATGGCTGTGAGCCGATCGCCTGACCATGGCGCATTCCTTACGCTCCACGAGCGTGATCGTGCGAGACAGTCAAGACCGATGGGTAGACGCCCCCGGGGTCGGAAATCGGGGAAATACTCATATATCCAAGACTGCAGAAGAGTCAAGCAGCCCGACATCTGGGCAGAGTCCCCTCGGCTGGCAACACCTAGCTGTCTGTACATGTATGCCAGCGTAGCCGATCTCCATGAGTAACCCCCAATCAAATCCAAGCCGTCGAGCACCTCGTGCAGGAGCTTGGGGGTCACTCTACTACCACTCTTGTCGACGAACAATGTGGTAGCCAGCATCACCCACATCCAGGCACCCGCCTCATCCCTAGCCGGGCGGCCTTTCCCCCTGAATGCCCCCGAAATGGCGGCTTCGGACACCGAACCACGCTGCCAGAACAAACTCATGAGTTCGCCCTTGGTGACCGAAAGTATCGACATGCAGAGCCCATGGCAGGCATCCGAATCCGGGTCCTCAGTGACCACGGCTCCCTCCACAGGAACGCCCAAAATGGCCCGGACGTCGTGCAGCATGATGCTCATTTCACCAAAAGGCAGGTGAAACGAGTTAGTATCCGGCTGCCATCGTTCCATAAACGCAGAAAGGAGTGGGGTGTCCAAGTGGATGTGCATGGAGTCGGCCAAATGTGACAGCCCGGTCTGGTCGAGAAGAGCTCTCGCATCGGAAGACATCTCTTCACGCCAAGCCTTCAGATTCTCGATCGCTCTCAGTCTGTTGTGGCATTTCAACGGCCCCCTCAAATCTCCACTCCACATGCGGGAGGCGACGTGCCCTAGAAAGCTAGGGATGACACTACCATCAATGGGCCCACCGGCCACTGGGCCTGTAACGATCCAGGGTGCATCATCATCGGTCCTAGCTCGTTTGCTAGTACCTGCATTAAAATACAACATATCTGTATATATTGACTTGCTGGCAGATGTATTAAATAAAATATATTTAATAAAACATATTTCATAAGTTTCCCGTTCTTTTTTTTTTTTTCCAATTAATGTACAAACATTACATTTTACATTAATAAAATATAATGAAAATTATAAACTAATTTATTATGTAACATTACTACTAATTGATTATAACAATAATAAAAATAATTATAATAATTTTCTAACTAATTAATTGTATGGTTCTTCTAAATTACAAAATAATTATACAGTAGTTGAGGAGCAGACCGATAATACTTTTCTAACGGTATCGATAATTTGTTATGATTAAGTGAAAATAATTTATGTTAAACAACAATAAATACGTAAATTATTTACCTGATGAGGATGCAGATGGGCCAAAACACCCCCCATCCTGTCGTTGAGGAGCAGCCTGTGTAGGACGAACAGCCTGTACCGGACGAACCTGCTGTAGAACCGGCTGTACCGGACGAACAGGCTGTACAGGAGGATGAGGGTGGCTAGGACCCGTAGGCTGTGCGTGGTCCTGATCATCTGAGGAGTCGTCCAAGTCACACTCCTCTGAACCCTGCTCCCTTTCGCCGTACGACTCATCAGCATACCCCTGCTGACCATAGAGTAATGGTACGCGTGCGCGAGGAGGTATCGACTTCCCTGCATAGCGGAAAAAAGCATATCGCGACTGATCGTACGGTCCTGGTGCCGGGGGCATCGAACTGCCTACCTGGCCAGGATAATAAAATCCATGCTCACCGTACGGGAGGACTCCGTGGAGTCGCGAACTATCTGGCAGGCCCTCAAAATGATATCCCTGCGGACCATCTCTCACTGGTGCGGGGGGTCTCGAACTCTGCCTAGCCTGACGAATCTGTACCCTCCGAGCCTCATCGATCATCGCATGCCTTTCCATGTCCCTCTCCCGACGAACGGTCGCATTGACACCCCGACTTCTAGTGTGTCGGGTGCCAGAACCATCATAATAGTCATCGAACGCCTCGTAGTCGTCCCTGGCATTAGATTGTCCAGATCTGCCAACACCCTGAATCAAAAATATAATTATTAAATTTTTTCATATGTAATGACTATTTTAATAACTATTACAATAGATTATAATTAATTTTTATTTTAATATATAAATTTTATTCATTATTATTATAATTACAATTGTTGAGATTTATAATAGTTATTATAATTTTTTATTTAAATTATAATACTAATTTATAATTATTTTTGTATTTAATTATAATTATCATTACAAATTATTATTATTTCTTATAATATTATTATTATAAGCATTTATAATTTACAATTATTAATATTATTTTTCAAATTTATAATTAATTATAATTTATTCAACTTATTATTATTATAATAT
>BKCP01012070.1:3888-41340 GCA_008636005.1 Striga asiatica | reverse complement strand
AAAAAAAAAAAAAAAAATTACCTGGCTAGAGAAGTATGCTTTGCCCTTGCCGTAGATATTTTTCGACATTTTTTCAGACTTTTCTCGACACTCAAATAACTCGTTGAAAGTTAGGGAATTTAGAGAGATAGAGAGTTTAGAGAGACAGAATCAGAAAAAGGGTAAAGGGCAAAAGAGTAAAAGGGGGGGCGGTGACCAGTAAAAAGGGGGCGATGAATAGCAATTGAGGTTAAAAAAAGTGATTGAGTTAAAAATGATTGAATTTTTTGGGTTGAATTTGTATACAAGCATGCTTTTAACACTTTAAAAATATTGGTGTATTTATTTAGAATTTCTAAATAGCGATTTGCTCCAAAATAGCAAGCAATAGCGAGGACTAACACCAAATTGTGTATTCAAGTAGGATTTCTAAAGAATTTTTAACACTTTAAAAATTTTGGTGTATTTGAATTTAGTTTTAAAAATCTTGGGGGTATTCAATTGGGATTTTAAAGTCTTATAAAATCTTAAGTTATTTAATTTTTTTACGACCTTTTAGGATTTGATGAGATTTCTAAACAAAAAAAACCTTATACGAAATCCCACTTCAAATCCTACCTTCATACTGAGATTTCATAGAATTCTCCAAAATCTGAAAATCTTAAGGGGGCGCTTGTTTATGGAATAATTTCTTCAAAATGAGTTATTTTGGTTAACCATAGTAATTTTGAAAAAGGTTGTATGGTTAGTTGTTAGTGGAATTTTAAGAATATATTAAAATAATACTTAAATAAAATGATTAAAATTGATTTGATGTAAAAGTAGGAGATAAATGATTGAAAATGATTGGAAATGATAGGTAGTTAAAATTATGTGAGTGAATGAATAATGAATTAAAGTTGATGTGATGTGTAAGAATGATTGGTTTGTATAATTTAATTATATGAATAATATTAAAGATAGTGGGGTTGAGTTAAAGTTGAGTTAGATTTTGAGTATAAATTGAATGAGAATGAAATAATTTGTAAACAAATATGCCCTAAAAAGTCTCAAATATTAAAAAATTTTAAAATGTCACTTAAAATCCTAATTGAATACTACCCTGAAAATAATAGTTTATTAATGTTGTTGAGAGTTTTCTCCTTTGGAAATTTCCTGTCTCTCTAGAGTTGTGTCCTCGTTCCATTGATTGGATCTTGTCTCTTCTTTACCGTTTTCGCGATATTTCTCTCTTCTTGTTTGTTTTTTCTTCTGTGTTTTTCCACTTTTCAGCCTTTGCGAAGCTTTGTTTGTGTAGTTAGGGTTCGGTCTTGTGCTTTCTGTATTTAGGATTTCTGTTTCAGTGTGCTAATTTTTGGTTTCTACTCTTGTAGAGTTGGCGATTTCTTGTCTCATCTTAAGCCTTTGAGATCTCCTGATTTATTCCGAGTATGGAGTCAGATATTATAGAGAAGTTGAGCAATTTTGAATTATCAGGCAACAAAAATTCAGAAATTGTTTTGCCGAAATCAAATGTGGAGTCGGAGTTACTTGAATGTGAGATGAGCCTAACAGGGCAAGTAGCGGGGGAAAAAAAGTAAATCTGGGGGGTCTAAAAACTACGATGAGCATAATATGGAGAACAAGTAGGCCGTTCTCAGTGAGGGTTCTAGGACTTTACCTATTTAAATTCGTATTTCAAGCAGAAGAGGATAGAGTGAAGATCCTCAAAGGAAAAGCTTGGTCTTTTGACGGGCTATATCTATTGCTTAAGGAATGGAAGAAAAACGAAATTGAATTTAAGGAGGAGGAGCTGAAAGTGGAGCTAAACATAACTTACCAAATCACTGGATATCTACCGAAATAGGTTTGAAGGTGGGAAAACTATTTGGCAAGGTGAATGATGATGTTTTGATCCTTGGGGTTGGGGGTTCAAATGGGAGGGTTGTAAAAATCTTAGCTGAAATCAAGCTTTTAGAACCTATACCCAAAGGAACCACTTTGAAGTTAGGCAATGAAGAACACTAGATTGCTCTCAAGTATGAAAATCTACTAACCTTATGTTTCTATTGTGGTAAAATATGCCATAGTGATAGAAAGTGATGTGCTTAGAGCATCCACAATGCTTTGGGTCTCTTGATAAAAAATCACATGCCATGTAAGTAATAGACCTAGTCTATAAAAAATTCTTCCCAATGCAATTAAAAGTAGACATAGTCTAGCTTATGTGGCAATAAAGAAAAGAGACTAAGTCCACACTTGGGTCTATTTTGGACCCAAGTACAAACCCAAACACTAATCATTTATTCTTACTTTAATTTTTCTTTTAATAAAAGAAAAACATATTAGATCATTTTTATTGGTTGACATATATGTTAGACTTAGTATTTTTATTTTTGCATTGTAAATTTATTGAAGTTTTTTATTTGGGTTTGTCCACATCATTTAAGACTCAAGTCCAATTATATGCCACATATACAAAAAGAGACCCAAACCATTGTGGGTGCTCTTAGAACTAGGCAGTTTGGGGAATGGTTACGGGGCATCTCTAGGGGCTCCAACATACGAAAAGAAGATCATCTAGCCCAAATAATGTTAGGCCAAACTCTGCCTCTAGCAAAGCAAAAAATCCTTAAGTAGAGGTCAAAAAGTCTAGTGAAGGTGAGGGTCAACAACTTGTTAAGGCTAACCTGAATAGAGTTTTCTGGAAGAAGGGGGTAGTGATAAAGGTAAAAATCAGGTGGGGGATCAGGAGTGTTTCGAAAAAGCTAATTTAGAAAAATAAGGAATATGGATTGGGTTGAGTGAGGGAGTCATTGTTTGAACATATGGATCTTGGTGGTAGTGGGACTCAGATAGGTTCTAGTGAAAACTTAGTAAATGTGCCTGTCCAACTTCAACAAGGTAAACATAAGATCTTAAATACTGAGAATGCATAATCTTTTGTGATGTTAACTAGAAGCAAAGTCACTGAACTGAGAAGAAAAAAAAANAGCAGTCAGATAGATATTAAAGAGGATCACTTGAGTCATTTGGGTTTAAAAAGAAAACTAATTGAAAAAATTAACATTAAACCAAGTCAGATAGAATCATAAACTAAAAACCAAAAACTTGTTGAAAATATCTTTGTTAATGTGGTGGAGGAAAGCCATAACTGGTCCTAAAGTTTGAAATGAGAGTTTTGGTGTGGAATTGAAGAGGTTCGGGAGGACCCTCTGCAATTTTCCAGTTGAAGGAACAAAATAGAGCCTACCTCCCAATTTATTTATTTATTTATTTTTTTGTCAGAAACTAGAAAAAAAAAAACTTTCATTAAAACTGTGTATAAAAACTTGCATGTTGATAAAAGATGGGTGGTTGTGAACCCAATAGGTAATAAAGGTGGTGTTTTACTTTTTTGGTCTTGTAATATAAAGCCAATTTAGTTTATATGTTTATTTTTTGAAGGAAGGGGAAATTGATAAAATGTTAGTTGTCTTCATTTATGCTAGTGTAGACCTTGTTGACAGGCAAAAGCAATGGGAATTTTTTATTGCGCATCATTTTAGTTGGGGGAGTCTTTGGTTTATTGCTGGGGATTTTAATGATATCTTAAATAATAGTGACAAAAATGGTGGTCTAGTTAGAGGGGAGTCTAGGTGTCAGAATTTTAGAAGGCTTACTGAAGTGCTAAACTTAGTGGGTTGTCCTTGTGTGGATCACCCTTTCACTTGGTCTAATAATAGATTAAGATTGCAGTTTGGGGTTTTATGGCATGTATAACTTGGGGTTGTCCTTGTGTGGGTCACCCTTTCACTTGGGATTTTATGGCATGTATAACTTTCAAAGAAAACTAAAAAATGTGAAGTTGGGGTTGTTGGGTTAGGTAGCTCAAAATGCATCTAACTCTACCACTGTAATTAAGGTCTGCAATGCAAAGATTGATCTGTTAGGATTGCAAAGAGGAATGAGGGGACTGGGCCCCATGCACATGCACAAGCCCACCTGGCACGATGGCTCCGGCGGCTGAAGCGGTGGATCTGGTCGCCAGATAATTTATATATAAAAGGCTCGATAAATATTGTACCCTAAAGCCTTCTAATGTATTACCTTGACATATACTCCAAATAATCTTAGTGGTGCAATTAATCGGAACTCCCGAACTCTCAATATATATGTAATGCTCGATTTTTCTATCTCTTCTAAGACCTTAAAATCGGCCAACATGCATAGGGGGAGAGATTGGGACATGGTGTATTTATAGGCTACATTAGGGACCGTAAGGAGATGCTAAATATGAGTTTATTCTATTAGGTTAAGGAAACCTAATTCTCTTTCATCTCCTTTCCCTTCTAGAAGCCTTTGTTGTTGTCTAGAATTAACAACTTGAAATTATAAACAGCAAGGTGTGCTTAAATAAAGATTAATATAAGGTTGGATTTTATTGAAATATTCACAAGAGTACAGGAGTCGGTTTTTGTATTCTTGACCGAGATTCTTTTTAGCCCATGTACAATGTGTTTTCTCCAGAAAAGAAAAGAAGATCCTCGTACTATCATAAATTCTGCTATTTATAGTACGGTAGTTTTTGTCTTTTTGTCTGAAGTAGATAAGATCGTATTTAATATCGAGCAGCTTCAATTAAGCGGTTTGTAGCAGAATGAGGGAACATCAATGATTGCTATTTGCTTTGATGGTCCAATCAAACGTGTGCAACTCAAACTCGATCTTCTCAGATGTCGGGTGAGTGGATAATCTTTGATAGGCACAATTTGGTGAAGTCGGTCGTCGGCTCTTTATTTAATGGTCTCTTCATCAATTGTCTTGATGTCAGTTTTTCCATCTAGAAGTCGGTGACCAATATATCTGACTTCTGCCGAGTTGAGCTATGTTTGTAACCATTTCTAACAAAATTCTTAATTTGGATAAAATAATTATTCTTTAGCTCTTAACCTTTCCAAACCAAATCGGTTATCAACAGCCTTATTCCTTATAACCTTAATTACCGCTTCTAGAAGACTCCCAAGTCTCCTAAACATAGGTAATATTCTAGAAGGAATATTCCATTTCTTAGGGAATTAAATAATGGAAAATAATTAAATCCTTATTGCTAAATAGAATTAAATAATAAAACATTCCACTAGAGTATTATTATTACTCTCCCTATTTAGCTTCAATTTATTCAATAAATTCGAACCTCCACTTAATTAATAAATATTAAAGTAAATGATCGATTTACCATCCCTATGTTAAGATATAACGTCCGTTGATTAGTTAAATTACTAAAAAATAATTTAATCAACTTCTTATTTATTTTCGAAATTAGTATCACTCAGATCCTTAATTATTATGTCGGATACTCATCTGCCTGCAGGGGTTGACATAATATTCATTTCTGAGCTCATTTCGGGGACATCATCAATCCAGAGCACTGGGACATAGTGACCATAACTAATTATACAGCACATCATATAAACATCATCATTTACCAAAATACTGAGTGTGCCAACCTATTAAAATAGGAATCACCATTGGTAAATCAAATAAACAAGTAATGAATATATATGCCCGTTTATTACATTACGGATTAAGAGTACGCATCAATTACTGAAGGTCTAGATTATAGCTGCGAAGTAGATCTTATAATCTTATCATTCCGCAGTATGTTCAATACTTATGAAACCACAAATCCCTTGTGGATTTTACAACTCGAATCCCTCAAGTCGCCTAAGTGTTCCTCCCGAACACCTATGCTCACAGATAAACATAATAAGTTTTCAAGCTCAATGAGATCGAGAACAGGCTCTCGTCTCCTCACTCATACAAATAAAATTAAAACTCCGATCCCTTCACCAAGACCACTATCTACTCAAATGTAATCAAAAAACAATCTCACTCAAATCACCGATTAAATCTTCGTGCAAAATGTCTTTTATATCTTCATGCACATGGTAAGTTTTCATTGCAATCTTGAATATCAATGGCTACATCCAAGATCTCAAGATTTGCTCTTCGTGATTTCTTCTCTCACTCGCAAGTCATCTTAAGTATGGTAAGTTCTTCTATGCGTTTTGGTCACTTTGCATGGTTAGTTGGCCTCTTTCTTTAATTCACATGCGGCTGCCCCCATAGGAAGGATATCTAGTAGATTCCTTCTCAATCTCGTATTTATATAGTAAATAAGCTAATAAGTTTAAATAAGTAAAATGCAGGGAATAAAATAAATAAAGACAACAAAACTTCCCTTTAATTTCAGACAACTCCAGTATCCAATGTAGGTTCTAGCTTCACTGGAGTTTGTTTATTTAATGCCAAATCTTCGATACTTGCATGCGCAATTCATCAACTAAACATAAAAGTGCCAAACAATTCGAAAATGACCACCGCACCGTCTCGAGTCTTGCTGCCAACTCGTCAACCTGAAAATGTTAAATAAAGGGGTGAGTACGAAATGACTTAGTGGGGAAACCATACTGTACAACTATTTAAGCTAATATAAGATATCACAATCATCATATGCACATAGTAAATAATTTTGCCATCACCTCTTTGCCTGAAGGCCTAGCCCAATACTCGAAGGCCCTAGTAATTTACTTGAATACTTTGCCCGAAGGCCTAGCCCAGTACTCGAAGGTCCTAGTAGTTTGCCCGAATGTCTAGCCTACATAACACATCACAACCATCATACCTTGCAATTAACAAAAATAAGAACGTAGTACAAGTATCCCTACCTCGACTTGAAGTGATCGAAATAAATGAACTGTCAAATGCACACCTCAAGAACACAACCTCTTGATATCTACATGATAAAATTTATTTAACTTGAGCATAATATTCTACGCATAATATAAATATAAATTCTGGAATTAATTTAATTAAATTTAAATTCGAGGCTCGACTAAAGGGATTTGAAATAAGTCTATCGGATAAATAATTCAAGGCTCGGACAAAAATTAATTTGGGGCTCGAGAAAAGGGCTAATGGCTCGGCAAAGAAATTAATAATAGGTTCGGCTTAGGGCTGCTGTCGGCATGCACGAGCTGAGGCTGCATCTGGTACGCTGTGGGGTCGCGCGGCTGCACCTGAAAGGATGTCGGGTCGAGTTGGTCGTGCCTGGGGGCCATCTGTGTTGACCTAGGTCTCCTGTAGCTATTGTGATGCAGGGATGCAGATACAAGGCGTGGGTCCTCTGGAGCTTCGCGGGTCTCGCTCGCAGGTCGTCTAAAACTTCACGAGTCTGATACGGGGGTTGCACTAGAAGCACTCGCGAACATCATGTGGTCACCTGGGATGTCGGTGGCATCGAACAGGTCTCGCTTGGGGAATCCGCAGACATCAGTCCAATCCTAGGTGTGTCTGTTCCCAATAGAGGCCCACTCCTAGCCGAGACCCGCAGTCATAGGCGTGCAGCGGGCCCACAGGCGATGTTCGGGCGATCGGCAGTCGCAGGAACTGAGACCGCGAGATGTCCGCAGATACCCAAGCGATACCCATTTGATGCCGTAGGCATCCCAAGTGACCGCGTGATGTTCGTGGGTGCTTCCAGCGCGACCCACGCTCGAGACCTACGAAGCTCCAAACAACCTGTACGCAGGACCCACGAAGCTTCAGACTACCCGCGCGCTGTATACGCATCCCAACAGCCACAGAAGACTAGGTCAACACAGTAGGCCCCTAGGGGCGACCCAATCGACCCGACAGCCTTTCAGGGGCAGCCGCGCGACCCCACTGCATACCAGGTGTAGCCGTGAGCCACCCCAGCGAGCCAGACAAATCCAAACCCCAACTTGTGCGTGTCGGCAGTAGCCGTAAGCCGAGCCGAACCTATTATTAAATTCTTTGCCAAGACGTTAGCCTTTTTCTCGAGACCCAAATTAATTTTTAGTCGAGCCTTGAATTAGTTATCCGATAGTCTTTTTTCAAAACCCTTAAGTCGAGCCTAGAATTTAAATTTAATTAAATTAATTTCATAATTTGTATTTATATTATGTGTAAATATTATGCTTAAGTTAAATAAATTTTATCATGTTGATATTAAGAGGTCGGTTTCTTGAGGCGTGCATTTGACCTTTCATTTATTTCGAGTACTTCAAGTCGAGGTGGGGATACTTATACTACATTCTTATTTTTGTTAATTGCAAGGTATGATGATTGCAATGTGTTATGAAGGCTAGACCTTCGGGTAAACTACCAGGACCTTCAGGTAATGAGCTAGGCCTTCGGGCAAAGTGTTAAAGTAAACTACCAAGACCTTCGGGCAAAGTATTCAAGTAAATCACCAGAGCCTTCGGGTATTGGGCTAGGTCTTTGGGCAAGGTGGTGGAAAAATTATTTACCAGGTGCATATGATAATTGTGATATCTGTTATTAGCTTAACTAATTGTGCAGTATGGTTTCCTAACTAAGTCGTTCCATACTCACCCCTTTACTTAACATTTTCAGGTTGACAAGTTGGTGGCGGGACTTAGGATGGTGTGGTGGTCATTTTCGAATTGTTCGGCACTTTTATGTTTAGTTGATGAATTGCTCATTTGAATTATGATTTGGTGGTTTTGAACTTGTGACTTATTATTTTTAGTTATCGTGCTTTCATGACTTGGAGTATGGATTAAAGGCATTCGATTTTCCTTTCGACTTTGATTATGATATGGTACTTATGGGTATGATTTGAGTTTTGAGAATATGATAAAGTTGTCTAGTTGTGTTCACGAAGTTTAAGTTACTAAGTTGTTTCTGAGTTATATTATCAGAATGCGTAGCGATGAACATTGAAACACCTTTGTGTTTAAAATTTAAAATGTTGATTTAACATTATTTTCAAATTTCGTTGACGCCCGTTTAGATTACAATATTCACCTTTTGAAAATCGGGGCGTTACACAAGCAATCTCACACAGATGAACAAATCATCTCCTCATCACCACCATACATAGCCCTTTATATATATTTCTCAGATATCTATCTCATAATAGTGATCTTCGTAGATCATTCACTATGTAATATTCAGTTGTACACATTTTTCCAATTTCACAATGATATTCCAGAGAAAACATCCCCTTGCCGATCGCCACATCCGATCGGCAAAATCAGTGTCTTGCTTTATTTTTATTCATATTTATCTTGTTGCAATCTCCCCCTATTCTATAACACCAAAACAAACCATAATTATATTGCAACCCCCGATTAATCATCCTTAAAAATATTGATCGTGACCGTTAGCTAACCTACCGTCAACAACGTTCAATTTGGATATGCGTCAACTAAAGTTGGGAATGTTTTTCTAATATCGTAAATTATACTGTTGACATGGATATGGATTATAATGTATCATTTACTTTTTTTTTTCATTATGTTATACGAAAACTCTACGATATATCAAACTTATTTTGCAGTTCTGCGAAGTTCCTTTCAGTTGAACATTTTTGCTTCGAACATTGTCTTTGATTTTTCATTACCATGCAAAACATTATTTTAACACATGATCACCACTGTCATCGTTAGCGCCATCATCGTCTATGTTTTTCCCCCATATTAGATTGTCAATCAAAGCACCAGGCTTGCCCTCCAAGTCGATCATCGTTGCGTTGCGCTCGGTAAAAACCGTGTAACACTCACGATACAAAGAAAATCTGTACAAACGGATAAATGTTTGAGCGCCCGTCTCATGTGTATTGAGTTTGAATTTGTTTGGATTACGACTGCGTAGCAAAAATGCATGAACAAATTAAAATGAAAAAACAATTTACCTCCTCGCCTACATACAACTAATACTTGTGGTTAACACTAACAAGACCAAATCACCACGCTCTAGGATGCTTGGAATCATCAGGAAACTTGGAAATTCATCGAAATACTCCCGCTGAATCATTTCACGTACTTGGACAACAGAATACTCGGTCCACCCCACGCCATGAATTATAAATAGTAATAATGGTGGTATATATAATTAACTAACTAATGAATAAGTGCATGTCATTTGTCAAAGTTTTTTGCGTGAAAAATCAGACAATCAAAGCGGTGCATAAAATGTACGGAACATTTTCGTTAGATATGCGATTCATGATATGGATCAACGAAAAAATGGTGGATAGTCCTAAATTAAGAGGCTTTCGATTTGGATGTGCAATATTTGAATATGCGGCATTACGCATAATGGTTAATTATACGACGCTATAGATTTGAATATTCGAGTGATAAAATGCAAAAATGTATCACATAATTATAAAATGTGCGACGTTCGATTTGAATATGCGATATCTTAAATGCGAAACGTTATTGCATATGGTAGATTAAGCAGTGAATTTATACCACGTTCGATTTGGATATGCAATAACGAAAATGCGAAATGTCTCGCATATGGTAAATTATGTGGTGGATCTGGATCTGCAAGTCGTAAACTATGTGAAAATATAACGCAAAACATAAAATATATAATGTTCGATTTGGATATGCAACAACAGGATATGCGAAAAGTTATCGTATATGGTAATTATGAAGTAGATTTGCATATGCAAGTCGTGCACTATGCGAAAATGTCGCATAACATAAAATATACTACGTTCAATTTGTATATGCGATAACAAAATATGCAAAAAATTAACGCATATGGTAATTATGTGGACTTGGATATGCGAGTCGTAAACTATTCAAAAATATATCACATAATATAAAATATGTGACGTTAAATTTGAACATACAATAACAAAATATGCTAAACATTTTTCACATGGTAAATTATGCAGTAGATTTCAATATGCGAGTCATAAATTATAATAAAACATATTGCAGAGTCATAAATTATAATAGAACATATTGCATAATCGCTAAATATGCGACTATTAATTTTAAATATTCGATAATTATAAATGCAAAACAGTTTCGCATATCATAAATTATATGGTGATTTTTTTTTTCCAATGATATAAAATCTCCATAAAAAGCCCAAATAAGACGTATGAGAAAGTATTTCACATAATATTTAGAGGAAATTACGCCACGTACGAGTCCAAGAGATTTTTATTATATACATACGCTATTTAAAAGTTATTTGCAAATATACCATAATTGAGAATCTTAATTGTATTTGAACAAATTATGTTTCCTTTTTCTTCAATTTTTAGTTTTTGTTGTTTGCTTTTTCTATGGTTAGTGGCGTGTTTAAAGGAATTTTATGGGGAGTCAATAACTACATTTCAATCAATTACATCTTCTTTCTCTTTCCTCTCACTTTCATTTTTTTCTTCTTTCCCCAATTTCTTCCCCCTTTTTTTTCTCCAGATCTCTCCCTTCATCCCAATTTACAGAGCTCCATGAAAAAGTGCAGAGTCCGACTACTTCAGTTGAGGACGATCTTGCAACCGGCAGCGACAGGACCTGGGAGCGACTCGGTCTGAGAGCGGCGCAGTTACTGGACCTTAGACGATTGAGGGGTTCGACCATCAGCGGCGACCGCGCGGGTTCGGCTGCAATCCTCACCGCCTCTGAATTGGAAAAATTGAGCCCTAATCCCCCCAGATAACCGCAACAACAAACTGATCCCGATTGCAGCTCATTGAGTTCAAGGCATTCCATGCTCAATTTCGTTCAAGCCACTCATCAATTTTCCATGGCGATTTACTGTAGATCAATCTCCTCGATTTTTCATGTATATATATTGTATATTTTTCGTATATATACTGTTTATATTTTGTATATGTTGCGTTTCTCCACCATCTCGTTGATTAGAAAATGACCCTAGGTATTGTATATTTTTTGTATATATACTGTTTATATTCTGTATATTTGCTGCTCGTGATGGGACGACGATGCTCGTGATGGACGACGCTGCTCGTAATTGTTCAGTTCAATTTTTTTTTTAATTAATGAAAGAATCCCGTCAGTTACGGAATTCATGGGATGGTAACTCCTTATTTTTTGTTTGGCAGTTATATTTTAGTTATCTAAATAATTATGTTAACCTAGGCATACGTGCAAATAAGTTTTAATTTTTGTATTTATGCAATTATTTTAAAATCCTTAACGTAGAAGTGCAAATTACCCTAATATTTATCCATAAAAAGCCCAAATAAGACATATGAGAAAGTATTTTGCATAATATTTAACCATCCGTTTGATTTGGATATGCATTCATATATATATATGATACATATTTCGCATAAATTGTTGATCGAAAATTCTATAGAACCATCGAATGGTTTTTTTATGGAGTCATCCACCACTTTAATGTATTAACACCTGTCCAAAGTGTATTTATTGCAGGACACGTGTCAATACACTATTGGTGAATAAGTATGGATGACTTTATAAGCCGAGCCATCCGATAACTCCATAACAAAACTGAATTGTTGATATACATGCAACATATCTTGCATAATTATTAATTATGCGGTTCATTTGAAGTGACAAAAGATGTTTTTTGATGGTACAATGTGTAAAAAAAAGACCATATATATATTGAGGTATAAAAAATGCCGGCCAGAATATTATCTACAGCAGGTTTGAGCTCTTTCAACTCGGCACATCTATTCACTCACCCAAAGCATCAAAGAGACTTTGACCCATAATTTGCGGCAAGACCATCATCTACAGGCTTTCAAGTTATCACTACTTTGCCGTCAGCCTGTTTGGCTTGGACCATCGTTGATAATTTCATTTCAAAATGTAGTGAAATAAATACCACGCAGTAAGACGAACACATATACAACAATGAAAGTAGAAAGCAAATCCCCTCAACAAGCATCTGTACATGTCGTTATTTACTGGTGGTTCAGACGAGCTTCCAGCAGCAGCACCTGCAGCATTTATTGACTAAACACCTGCTGGATACAGTGAGGAAATTAGTAAACAAGAAGCATCTACGCGTATAAAACCAAAGGACCACAACAATTGTGAATAACAGGAAACCAACACAAAAATGCACAAAATGAAACTCCCTAGGAGACACTAATCATCCGACGATACGTAACAAAAGTTATTTGGAGCCAAATCACGATGGTTTGTGCCATCATCTTCTTGCTACTCATTCCACAACTGCACATATTGAATTGATTTACAGGAGATTGCACAAAACTTCAAAACTGGGTATCGAACATTATTAACTTTTCCTTTTATCATTTGAACTAAGTTATTTCTACAAAAACATAACGATCATATAATTTGTTTAAACTAAATGCCGCTTTCGTACAACTTCATGCACAACACATTACAAGGTTAAGCATATTTTAGTCCCTTTTAATTGCACACATGCTTGCAATCATGTCACTACTAAATATCCGATTACAGAAATACAGATTTGAGTATCATTAATAATTAAGAGCAGAGGTCAGTCAGGTTCAGGACATCCAGGATGGTGTTACAAAATTCTAGAGAACATAAAACATCCAAAATTTTTCTGCAAGATGCAAGATGTGCAACTTATTCATAAATGCTAAAGAAAACACAAACAGAACAATACCTAAATATAAATTCAGAAGGTAGAACACGATCAACTTTGAGTGCACTCAAACGGATGGAAACTTCCTTCAGCAAACTCATGCATCCTGAAACGCTCCAGAAATTCAAAAGGCCTGAAATAGCAATAAATGCGTGATAGAAAATCACACTCCAAGAAAAAAGGATGCAACTTAATTACAACTTCATGGATGGGCATTCTTAGCTTGCCGTGCATATAAGAAAACAAACACACTCCCACGAAATACCCACAATGTCATTGGATCATAAACCCAGAACATGAAAAATAATTGAAGCAGGTTAGAAAATATAAAGGTTAAATCCAAAACATATGCATTACAAAATCGTCTCCCGAGTGCGGCATAATCTGCGCTGATTTTTCTCCATAGCATCTACTGGGTTTGAAGGCCCTTGTCTTGCTACATAAGAGGGGAGTACAGGATTTGGAGCCCATATCTGGATTCATTGCAGATGACGATTAAGCTAACATTTATGTTTGTAATCAATGAACTTTCAAAATAAATAAACTTTCCAACCTTTACGGTGTTGTCAATCCCACTAGTTGCTATGACAGAATCATATGGATGGCTCTGTATACAATTGACAACTGTGCAGCACAGCGGAGTAAGGACAAGATGAATATCATATGTCAAATTAAGCTCAATGAACTGATACCGAAGATAGGGTTAAACATAATGAGAGCCAGAAAGAAAAGAGTCAGATTTTACACAGGTTGGTGCTGAATCTCACAAGAGGCCTGATGGTCCAATTCTAGCAATACATAATCCTCTAGGTAGATATCTCAAGAGTAAAAATGGTTACCCAAAGAGCCAAAATTTCTAGCATAAGTTTTAAAATAGTGATATCTGTAGAGCCATTCGAAAGAGAAACTACAAAACTCAGCAGCCAGCCAATTGTGTTACTCAGTACTACCTTGGTCCCAAACTAAATGTATTTTAGGCTTATTAGGCTCCCAAAGGCAAGTGCATTATTTTGTTTACCTTGAAAATTTTAATGGTGTCACTTCTGTAAATGCAACTCTTCAAAAATAGGCCTAATGACAGGAAATAACAAATATAATATGCATGCTGGCAGTGCTAGATGAGTGAGGGTTGTAGGGAAAAGAAAAAGATCGCCTTTTTAGACTTTACCTTAATTCATGTGTTGAACACTAAAATAAATTTAAATTGCGATGGAGGGAGTATCACATCATTGCAGCCCAATTGCTTTGTAAAGGTAATAGTAACAATGAGTATGGGCAACACATAAAAGTTAATCACTACAAGACGATTAGCAATATTGAATTTAATTATCTGCCAAATGGAAGTGCTGAGTTATTTTTTGTTTCATTTTATCCATTACTGCATGTTAGTGAGAGCGGTGGGAAGTAGGGTATTACCAGCATCATCTCCATGTAGCATCGTTATTAATCGGCCACTTTTCTTTTCCCAGATAAACCATTGACCATCGTCACTTCCACTGGCAATATATTCACCTGGATACAAGAGAACACCTGATGACAATATATTTTACATCTGTAATAGTCAATTTGATAACCATGATATATGAAATCGTCAGATAAAATTTCATGAGCACAACACCACTGTACAGATACAAGCATGTTGGTGTAACAAGATTCATTGGTACTTCGGCAAAAATTGGAAGAACAGTTCTTCATCAAAGGTTAGCTTATAAAGTTGTAAAATCATATGGAAGATTTGAGTTAAAATATGGTTTTAGATTTTTTGGATGTATGGCCTTTAATCCTTTGAACTAACGGACTGTACTGTATCCTCTACATAAAAACTGCTATTGACGACCAACAATCAGATTCATCACCTAACTATGAGCAATGATTTGACCGATGTAAGATTTCTATATTCCACTTCCTCTTATCCCTTCAATTTTTTTCCCGAACCCATTCCTTCTATTTTCTTTACTTTTCTTTCCTTCTCTTTTACGCAAACAATCCACTGTCACATCAGAATTGTCACCATTTCTAATCATTGACAGTAAAGCCACAGCAGGATGCAATGGCGGTCTTCAGTGGCTTGGATCCTCCCACAAGCAGATCATCATGGCCCGTCCAAACTCCAAACAAGCAGACTTGCTCCAGGAGGCCGCAGTACATAAATATACAATAGCATGTCTTAAAGAATTTTTTTCTGCAGTCTTGGATTTTATGACACAATCCTGTGATCTTCAATTTTTCTTCTGAACATATTGCACCATTTAAGAATTCACACATTCTCCTAATATTGCAGGCCACGAAGATATTTCGTCATTTGCATGTCGAGTAGCAAAAATCACAAAAAACAAATCGATGGTCCTTCCAACCACAAAAAAGACCGATAATAGCTTTTCATAACTGAAAAACTGTGAGATAAGGAAATGAATTCACTTATTTTTTTTTCCACAAGGGATAAACTGATAACTTAAATCAATAGTGTCTCATTTCACTCTTAGCAAGCATAATCGGCCCACATAAGGAAATCAATTGAATCAGAAAATCAAAATATTATGGCATGTGTACAAAGGTAAAGTGCAGAACTTAAAGTTCTCTTTCAAGCAGGGAACCTGAAACGTGACACACGTGCGCATGCGCGTACACAAGATCTGCGTAGCATTCAAATTTCAAAAGGAAACAGTAACCAGCAGAAAAGAATGACAAGTAAACAAGTGTACTTTTCCTTCTAGGGGATCATTCAAACAAATTGCACAAGCAAGATACAAAGAAGCTGCATGGAAAATCTTGAACATACCTCTTTGCCCAATAAAACTAGCTTGTTTTATATCAGTGCCTATATTACAATGGCCAATATATCTCTTCTTCATATCTATCGCCATCTCAGGCTGCATATGGGGAGAATAAAATTGTAAATATGGGAAAGATGCATCTAAAACACAATATAACTCAAACACTATATAGATCCTGAAACTTGGAAATATGCAATACATATTGTACTAAAATACAGGAAGTACCATCAAAATCACTTAAGGCAAATTTCCAAAAAATGATACACGTAGAACTTGACAACAGTTTTTTTAGCAAACATACAATCAGTACCTGATAAGGCACTTCAGGGTTTTCACATGACGAGACAGGAGCCCGAGACGAGCCATCGTGTCTCTCAGCTTCCGTGACCAAATTACCTCGCCTGTGAATTCTCAAATTTAAGTTTGTCGGAAGGACGGTGGAGTCAATATCATGCCCTGCTTCAGAAGGAAATGCTGTTTCAAAGTCCAATTCCAGCTCTTCTTCATAGTCAGAGTCCTCTCTTTCAGAATCATCTAGCAATGCTTCATTATCCCCTACAGAATGGTAGATTATGTCACTTATTGAAAGTGCTTTTGCTGCTTGATTGTTCGCCTTTATTCCCCTCTCACTTTCCAGGTTAGCTCTGTCAGCTTCAGCTACATATCAAGTGCTAAATATTATTCACAAGGAACAAATAGCTAGCCCGAAGCATTAGTAGCAGATGCTTAACTATCCAACACAATTCTTATAGAAATGGGTACTTTTTCAACAGTATTTACACTATACCCTAGCATGACACTAAAACAATGCTTAATATCAAAAGGATAGTAAGCCTGCTCAGGCTCTTTGGAGTTGGTGTATTAATTATGTAAAGGTGTGACGGATGTGGAGTTCCAGTCGCACATCTTGGCCATTTTCTTTATAGAAGTAGCAACTAGCAAGACCAACAAGAGGGCCGCAAGCAGATCAGAATTGATTGTCGAAGACGAAAGAGTAGCAGAAAAGATATCACAAGAAAACAGATCCCACAACCTATGGTGTGAAGCCAGAATTCCACCACCTTACCAGACTCTCTAAAGATATTCAAGCACATATTTATTCGTATATAAATAATTTCTTTTATTAACCCAATATAGCATCTTTTGACAAAGCAGTTTGATATCTGAATCTCAATGAAAACCAAAAACTAAGAAAAGATAACACGTTTCAGGCTATATGAGAGATAACATCGGGTCATATATTTTATAAGGCTTCTAAAAGCCTTCAGAGATAAAATGAATATACATATAGTTCGCTTTACAGTTTAACCTGAAGGGAGCCAGACGTGTTGAGAAACAAGAAACTAACAAATATCCAAACCTGCAGCAATACTCTTTTTGATTTTCTCCACCCTCTCCATTATCTCAGAATCAGAAGGAGCCATAGACTGAGATGCAATAGAAAATTCCAATGCTTCCTTATGTTTCTCCAACTGTCATGATCAACAGAGCCAACAAAACCAAACCTAGAATTAGACAGATTCAAATTTCTGTACAATTGCAGAATAGATCCTGTGATTGATCAAATATAATTGTGAGGACCACACACAATGTTTTATATACTGTGCTACATGAGTATCATGCAGACCTTCACAGGATCCTGTTTTTTACAATACAGGCAACCCATGGAATAATCTTAACACCTAGGTTGCACTAGGATTTACCTAGTATATAAGAAGATTTCATATCTGCGAACCCAGCATCTGAAACTTTTCTGGAGTTATTAAACTTAAAGACTTATCAGATCAAATAATGGTTACCGAAAATAGTGCCTCAGCCATGCAAATGACTGCTCTAGCTGATGAAGGATTTATTTTCCGAGCTTTCTGACAGTCCCTGATAGCCATGTGCGAGTCATTTTTCCACCTACGCTGTAAAGTGTTACAAGGATTGATTAAACAAAGAAAAACAGCAGCGGTTGTATGAAATCTTATAGACAAGTTTATTATACAACCTTGAGCAACAAGGATGCACGTATACATAAACACTCATGCATGAGAGTTGGCCCTATTTCATGACCATGACCATCCAAGACTTCATCACAAGCCTCAATGCCATAATAATAATCAGTTTCTCCTTTTAATGATTTTTCAGCAATCTGGATCAATTTTCTGCACCTATCAAGCTTAGAAAAGAAGAAGCACAATCAACAGCAGCCATGCAAACTGAGCTCATAAATCATGTAATGCAAAAGAAGGATAGGATTCATACCCTTGCAGCAGTTTTTTTTCTCAGAGGATAACCATTTGAAGATACACCAGAAAGAGATGAAGAATTCACTTCCCCTCCATCAAATATAGAACTCAAGCTAAAGAGATTCGTGAAATCCGCTGGCGTATAACTCATGGAAACCGCAGATGCTGCTTCAAAATATTATCAACATTTCGGATCATCTGGAATCTCATTCACAATTGCAAACCTAAACAATAAATACTGAACAGCCAGGTGTATTTTACACAAGACATCTACTTTCCACTCTGCAGGAAAGGTTATCACTACCATTTGTTGTTAAATAGAACATCAAGATGAGCCGGCCCCTAAATAAGTAAAGTAGACAAACGAATAGCCAACTGCAGGCTCTAACATGTTAGGACTGTAGATAAAATTTCGAACTTCAATAAAAGGAAAAATTTATAAAACATAATCAAATAAGTTGTTCAGCAATCTTAAATTAGCACTAACCCATAGCGGGATTGACATCCATCAAATAAACATGCTCTCCGCTGTAACTAAGTAGTACCTCCTCACCATTCGGACTAAAAGTGACATGAGTAAGATGCACATTAGAATGTCCCTGGAAAGAAAGATGAGCCAAAGTAAGTACAAAGGAAGTTTTTTCTTCGAAAAGGCCAAGTAGATCCACAATAATGGCAAAAAAATAAAAATAATAATAAAAAAAAAATACAGCAATACACATAGAGCAAACAGGTCATCCTAAATTCAAACAATACCAAGAGTAATAAACTCAAAATTATGTTGACGTAATTTTCTTCTTTAACATGACTCACTTCCTCAACTGACGCAAGTAGACTGACTAACAGAGAAAATAAAAATGAGAACATCATATCATCTGTCATCCTTCACTAGTAACACAACCCACCAAGTCACTTCCAAGTCTTTCCATTGTTCACCTTTGCATCACCATGTCTTTTGTCAGCTTATCTTAAATATTACAGACAAAAGATTGTCTTCTAGTCACCCGGTCAATAATTCAGATTTCAGAACGCCATCACAAAACTAATCCATGATCCTTTATATAACTGAGACTCTATTAAAGAAAAAGTAGTGATCAAATGATTTGTATATTTTCAAACAGATGTTCCCTGAGGCCTTAGTTGCAAGTATTAGTGTATGAGCATGTGTGTCGCTTCCCCTAACAACATAACCTATTTATAAGTCCTACATCCAAGCAAAGAACAACACTTTTAAAATAAATTAAATAAAGGATAAGAGAGAGCATCTTGCATCAAATAGCATGTTCTATCAGTGAATAAATAGTCAACTAACAATGTCAGAGAGATGTATCGGGCAAAAGTAATTCACACAAGGAGGTGGCGGGGACTTTTTCTGACTAGATGAAAGAGGCGGTAGCATTCGCCTATCATACAAACGTGCAAATGAATCACTGCAAGCATTATACTTATTGATTAGTGGATATATTATAAGTAGTAGAAATACTGGTCAATTAACAATGAAGCACCTGCCACCAACAAGGAGTAAATGAGGCCTAGTGGTACTGATATCACAAGACTTCAGAGCAAGGGATTGCTTTGGAGGATCTGCTAAAGATTTTTTAGCTCCACATCGCAAATCAAGCTGCAATGAAGTTGAAAGTGAAGAAAAGTAAATCTGTGTTTTAAAAAGAGAATGCCAAAGCCACTGAAAATTGTTCAGTCAACATTCCAATTGAAAGAAAAAATCTTATTTTTAGCAACACGTAACATGCTTGATTGCTTAAAAGCCACAAATTTTTTAACAGTAAATGTAGTTCTTTAAACTTTTAGTAACTATGATTATTTAATTCTACAAGATAGCAGCAGAATAGAACTTTTGCTTTTAAGGATTTGGAACTGACAAGGATATTCCGACATTCTTGATGAGAGGACCCCGCAAGAGGACAAGAAACACCCTCACGTAAATCATGTTGCCTCACTGTCCCGTCTTCACTAGCACTCCACACAACACTAGGGTTTCCAACTTCGACCTAGAAAAAGAAACATAACTTCACAGCAGCAGCTACATTGTCAACAAAAATTACTTCGAAGGGACAGTGATTACAGCTAATTTTTTGACCCTCCTTGTGTGACACTGAAAATTTGCCAAAAGGCCACCATTCACCCCCTGTCCACTGCTCCTTGAGTGAGATAAATTAAAAAGACGAACCTGCATGTCACATAAAATTACTTCAATCAAGCATAATTAAAACCACTGTTCAAGAACGCAATCCAGCATAAGAACATTACCTCAGCATCAGCTGCACCAGAAACAACCAACTCATCGGATGTTTCAGGAATGAATTTTGTGCAGAATATGTTAGCGGAATGACCACTCTCAATGGTATGCATAAGTTTTCGTTTTGAGTATGACCAAATATTAATCTGCAGCAAGTACGATGTTTCCAGTATTAGATAATAGATACACTGCAGACGCCTAGCTACACCACTAAACGGAGCTCAAATTTCAAAAAAGGAATGAACGGACTAAGACGTTGAAGCATCATCTAAGTTAAGGTCTACGGAGAGAAAGGTATGTCACTGTCATCAGCTTACAAACATTCTCAACCGGCATCCTTATAACACATTTATAAACAAGGACCATGTTGACGCATTTTCTTAGTATTTTTTATGTAGAACATCGTTCCATTAGCCCACCATCAATACGGTCTGGTTAACAAAACCACGCAATTAATAAAATACATCCTGGAACACAAATAGATACAGATCCCACCAGATACGCACATATAATTCATCACATTAAGAACTCAGCATTATACTCATGTTACCCTGTCCCTCGAGTAATTCCCACAGATAAAGAAGATATAAAGTTGGTATGTATGTCAAACATATGGTCAGTGTGAATCAACTGAGCAGCTCCAGAAACAGTGCAACAAACAACAGTCCATCGTTCGCCATATACCAGTAGTGCCAAGTCAAACAAGACAAACACTCTCGTGTTCAACACCAAGTGAACAGCAACCAAAACCCAACCAAAGGCAAAAATGAAACCAAAGATTAACTGTCTCATGTGGATAGGATAATCAAAATCAGAGATTCCAAAAGCACTCTATACAATACGATACAAGAACATTTTATCGAGAAGGGTACTTCAATGTTAGAGCTAACCCACATTGAGATCATGTTTCCATGGTCCCTACAAAGGCTGAATGTGGCAATGCTGAGCCAAGACACATTTTTTATGTCAGCCAAAAATCAGTATATGAAAAGCAAAAAGGAGCCGATAAAGTGAGCTACCAAACAACCAAAAGAATCAAATGAGTTGAACTTCCAAATCACCAATTAAAAAATTCATTTGGTTGAACTGGAGGCCCAAACTTCAACTTCAGCACAAGACTCTTTCTAGCTTTAAATTCAAACTACCATCAGCAAGATCTTATACAAAATGGCTCAAAGAAATTCATCCCTAGAAATTGATACTAAAGGATGTCATATTGATTTCTGTAGTGCATATACATTTAATGGAACACCGATTAGCTGCAAATCAGCATCACCAGCATCTCTCACATTTAAGAACAAAACACACAAAATCTAAGTTGTGGCCACAAAAAGAGTATAAAGAACAACTGCACAAACTAGTTATGTTGATATCCGGTTCCAGTCAGGCATACGTGAATATGTTGATCAAGCATTTCTTCACCAAAGAAAAATCTCATGGAAATCCAGCAGGCAGAAGTTTTTAATCGAAAGTACGAGTTTCCTAATAATATTTTATGCAGAAATGGATGTGATGTACAAAGGCTAAAATTGTTCTCATATACTCTTTCAAGTGCCTTATGTTTTATTCTTCTTTCAATTGCCAGAGGCATTTCCCTCTGCTGGGAACTTCAGCCTTCCACTACCAGTAGTAAAACATCTATTCAAAATAGTTGGTCACAATAATTTTTCATCATGTGAAGAAATGGATGAGATGAAATGACTTTGAACAGCATGGGTGTGATTTAGATACGAATAGTTTAGTCATTTTCTTTCTTTTCGCATTCATCCCATTTTCGCTCTACTCAAACATGTTCATCATTTAATGCTTGAAACTAGTACTTTGCCTACCAAACACTGTAACAACTACATACAACCAAACGAATATAGATATAAGGTGAAGTTCAGAAAAATCAAAGTATCACAATTGTGTATTGCCCATTCACATTGAGGATAAAAAAAAAAAAAAATTAAAACAAAGGTCGTAACTACAACATGGCAACATGCTAAAATTGGTGGCATCATACTTGTGTATCGTCCGATCCAGATAACAACATTGAGCCCTTTGAATTCCAAGCTATAGCATTTACACATCCACGGTGCCCCTGTTAAACCACAAAGGATAGAACAAGAAACATATGTCTATCATTAAACATATCTGCATCATTACCATCACTGTAACATATCCTAGAAATAATCAAACTACAAAAATTGCAGAGGCATCAAATATTGACATTTAAACAGCATAAGAGTGTCTGTAATGGCTAATAAAAGAAAACAGAAACAGTGTCAACACTCGGGCCTACCGAACCAAATCAATTTTACTCACAGATCAAAATAGTTAATCCACCAAACCTTTCTCGATAAACAACAGCAACTGCAAACTGCACTTCGGAAGTTGGAAACTATAAGCTAATATGCTTTACAGCAAGCCCATAGAAAATTAATAATAATATTAAATAAAGAATAATACTAGACAGTTATGCCCCACAAAATAAGAAAAATAATCAGCAAGATTCTGTAGTTCACTATGCAATGATATCCGAGGCACAACAGAGAGACAGTCATAGTAATGAGGGACACGAGAATATACAGTTTATAAGGCCCAGCCTTATAATTACACCGTAATCATCAGTACAAAAACAGAAGAAATTGGTTCCATCAATAATGAAACCCCAATCAATTGTAACCTCCAAAGAAAGAAGCAATGGAAAATGAAAAGGCTTGTATGGAACTACAAAATTTATTATTTCTCCACAAGAAATAAATATTTAAAAGAAAATCATGGGTAAAAATATAAAGCTCATAACAAACTTTCCCGGTTATAAGGATCATAAAAATATCACCACCTCTAGTTCTCTTTCCAGAGAAATTGCTCGGACAAGTGAGGAATGCATTTGCACAACGGGATTAAAAACCTGTGAATCAAATGACGAAGATAATGTCAGCCTGAGTACAAGATTTGATATCGAATTACTACTTTTGTCATATAGAAGTCATTTACACTGATATAAGCAAAATACTAACACAAAGGTACATATCTCTTTAGTCATGACTCTTTATGCATACCCACAAAAGGCACCTTTAGAAATTCTCAATGGCATGCTTTCTAACAATATGAGAAATTAATCACGGAATTCCTCTCTCCAGATGCTCAAGAGCACAATCACTGTCATTGGGACATTCCAAGATGTCCAACTTTTCTTTGGTATGATAAGATTAGGCCAACAGAGCTTTTCTGCAAACACTACTGTTTAAGTTTTCCGCGTCAAAACCCACTATCCATTACGTTCAGTATACATTCTACATCGCAATTTTAGGAGCAAAAAGATGTGTATAAAAAACTAGTGTCATTCTCTAGTTAACCCTTCATATATTTAAAGGCTAAAGCAAAATAGTTTTACATTCTTTCAAGTACTTCATCCTTTATTGCCAACATCAGAAAGGCTCAAACACAACAAAAGAAAACGCCAGGCCTTAAATGTACATATACATAGACATAAATCATACCCCACGGCTCTAACGAGAATTGCGAAATTAATAAAATTAAGCCAACATAATGTTGAAAATCAACACACACTGAAAATGAACAAATATATATATATAACCAAATTAATGAGTGATGCAGCACAATCTTCCAACATAAAAACGAATATTGCAAGAAACAAAACCAATAGAAGAAAAAAAATACGGAACAGACATGGTGATTGCCATGGAGAGTGCGACTGTGTAGCAAGTCAGCGATGTTGCCGTCGTGAAAGCACATGGAATAATCCATAAGGAGAAGAAATAGCAAGGCCGGCGACGATAGCCGGAATTCACCTCCCGGTGTTTGATCACTTGCCCACCGCAGTTTCCCTATTCCTCGAAGAAGTTCTCTCTCTCCACCTTGCTTCGCACTTTTGACAAGCGTTTCCGGGTACAAAATTACAAATATATGAATTTAATTTGTATTAAATTAAATATGTCAAATAAAATTAATTAATTAATTAAATTATCAAAAGGGTTGTATTGGTACACGTGTAGACAACTGGACAGATCTAGTGCACACTCAGCCCACGAAATTCACTCATTCAGACACAAATACCCTCACAATTTGATGTCCATAATTTTATCACGTTTGCCGTTATTTTTTTTTCTTTTGGGTAAAATATGATTTATGCTTTATGATATGGGTCTAGGTGTATATATCTTAAAATATGATAAATTGATTTCCATAATTTCATTTCAGAACTACATAACGTTGTGCAAAATTATAATATATATATGATAACAATCTAAGTTAAATGAGTTTAAACATAATTATTATTGTGAAGACAACGAAGTGCAACTTGGTGATAAGACAGTTTTAGTTATAACTGAAAAGTTATGAATTCGGGTTATCTAGGTGGGAAAATAAATACACTATTGATCATCTTTTAAAAAGGAAAAGAAAAAACATAATTGTTGTGAAATATGTGAAATTAACACATTCAATACATTAGGAATTGAAGGTTCAAATTGGTAAAGGATAGTGGCAGGCAAATTTGCCTATAAAATGCGATCAAATTGAAGTCAAATAAACACATCAAGAAAAAATAATAATCAATACAATTTTCATATTACGCTCCTACAATCACATATTTAGTTCTGTATCTTTTCTTTCATATTTATAACACGTTATCATAACGAGTGTTCTACTCGACCAATTCATCTATATTGAATACTCACAACGGTAAGAATATACTAGATATATCCATTATATAAAATTATAACAATTACTAATATGTACATCACAATTATTATTGAAAAGTAGGCTCTATCACAATCAATAATATTCGGTGAAATGATATTATAATATTTCTTATATATTACTAATAATTAAGAAAATTAACTCCAAGTTATAAGAATTAATATGCATTATAAATAATATTATTACTTGTACTTAATACCCACATACCGATTTACCTAATAATGTAATTTAAATTTATGACTAGTAATCTTGCACCCCTTGAAGGGATTACCATGTAGTGTGGAGTGCCATTTTATTTGTTTATAACTTTTGTGGTTTGGATTTAGAAGAGACAGAAAAGAAAAGTAGGGCAATAAGACAGTCGATGAATTAGGTACTTGTGTTAATATGCTTGCACTAAGATCTATTGAGGAATTTGGATCAATTCTTGATCTCTTATCACATGAGTCTAGTGAAGGAAATTGAAATAAAATATTATACCATTAAAGTCAAATCATACTAAAATAAGATGAAATAAAAGATAAATAAATTAAAAAAATATATACCACCCCATTGTCGGTATCTTTCCTAAGCATTAGTGTCATGAAATCATATTCCTCATAATAAATAAAAAAAAAAGTTAGAATCTAAATTTCGATATGCATTTAGAAAATAAAATCGGATGTCATGAATTAATTTGAAAAATACACCTCTTTTTTTTTCGAAACGATAGAATTTATAGAAAACAAACGAACATACATACAACTAGACAACAACTAGAATAAGCCAAGCATCCATCTAGCTGAATCTAGGGAGACAACCCTGCGGCGGGTGTCTAGAGTCTACTCTAACTCACCAACAAGATAATTCACAAATCCCACTAGGGATAATTAAGCTCCTACAAAGGAGAATAAACGCAAAAAGACTAGCAAAACATCAAAACACTACACCACACAAACAACACCAACAAAACAACACAAAACACAAAATAAACAGAAAAACACCCTCTTCTCCACAGGCGAGACCACCCGCAACACACCACGATCCGACACCCAGAGACAATCCCCCACTCGGATAGGACTTCGGCTCAAGTACTGCTCCAAAAACTCCAGTGAAGCCACGACTACCTGGAACCGCAACAGACGACCAAAATCTTCTCCTAGATGGACCGCCTCTGGAGCTGAGATCGGAGGCCGACTGACGGCTCCCCCCACTTCTCCCACCGACATCATTCACAACTCCAATCAACCCCAATACCCGCATAACCAACCAGTCATGCCCATCCTTCCGATCAATTATCGCCACCACAGACCCATACTCCTATCCACCCAAACAAACCTAAATCCCCAAACCAGAGCCGAGAAGACGACGAGAGAAGAGGGGAAGTCTTATCTCAACCCTGTTATCGTCAGGTAGACGAATCGAGGTCCGACAAGCTTGCCCGGCTCGGAAGTGTAAAAGCACCGCGCAGCTGACATAGGCACCTTGGCAGAAATGGCGAAACCTACGGCGGGGGTGTCTTCGGCTCCAAGAGAAGCGAGCTGCGTGGCCAGCGGCGGCCGGAACCGGGCCGCACGGAGGGCCCTGTGAAGAGGAGGCGGCGTTGATGAAGCACGGAACCTGCTGCGCTAGAGATTTGGAAGAAAAGGGCTTTTTAGAGAGAAAGGTGTTGACGAAGGCCTCCTCTTTTTCAACTTCCCAATTCTTGTACTTGGACACCAAAGTTTCGTCAATCACAACTCGAACTTCACAGTTATACGAAATCCCTATAATAAAAAAGTAAATTAAGCATAAGTACATGAATTATTTAATTAAAAAGAAAAATAGAAATATATATAAACGAATATGAATTAAATCCAAAATATAACCTTTTCATCGTGGAAAAGGATCTCCACTAAATTCTTATAGTCAACCTCAAATTTGTGTGAAATAATTCTAATCGCACGGAGCTTCATTGGTAGTTTTTAGTTCAAGTAACATCTTTGATCAAACCAAATTCACTCTTCATGTTTAATTAATTTGTGTACTAAGATGCAAAAATCGAGAAAATGATGAGTAAACAGCATCAATATATAATGAATTTATAGGAGAAGGCCAAAGTCTCTTTTAGTTTAATCCCATAAATATGTGATATGAAAATATCTTAAGAAAGACAATAATTATAATTTGACTCAAAAGAATATTACATTTGATATGAAATATATAATCATGCCACAATTGGCAAAAGATTGAGCAATATTACGTTGATTTTTAAATCTGTCCATTTCATGGAATCTATATTTATTGTGATTTGAAGGATACTGTTGATTATGGACGCAGGATTCCTCTCGCAATGGAACCCCCGATTTCTCTCGCTGGAGATGACGAAGTGTCTCTAATGAAGGCCGATTAGTAGAGATCATTCTCTCATCCCTGTTTTCTTAACCCATCCTTGATTTCTTGTCTTCCTCCTTTTTTATCGTTTCTCATTATTGCTTAATTTTCACGATCGAGTTCTGGTGTTATTATCAGGTTGAGGAGTATTCTGGGATTTCTCCTCCTTCACAAGGTTAACATCTCAAGATTCTCGTTATGGAAGAAGACATAGTTCAGAAACTAACATCGATTCAGCTCTCCAATAAAGAGGCAAATCTCTTAGCCCTAAACCTAGAAGATATTCAGAAAAGTGCAGAAGTTTGTAAAAGGAGTCTCTTTGGTAAAATTCACGGACATAAAAAAGCTCAGCTGCCAGGGCTTAGGCGTGCTGTGGGGATTATCTGGCAAATTCGGTCTCCTGTTTCTATCAGAGAAATTAGTACAAATTATTTTCAGTTTGTGTTTGAGGATATCGAAGACAAAATCAAAGTTAGCAAAGGTACTGCTTGGACATTTGAAAATCAATTTCTCATTCTCAGAGATTGGCAGGAGGACTTGCATGCTAATCATCCTAGTTTCAAAGAACTCGACATTTGGGTGCAAGCATGGAATCTACCGCTCGACTGGCACTCTACTGAAGTGGGTGCTAAAATTGGTATTGTTTTCAAAAAGGTCATCAATGTCTCTATCCCACAGACAGGATGGTTAGCAGGTAAATGCTTAAGGCTTCTTGTCTCTATCGATTTAGAACAACCACTGCTCAGATGTACCGCCCTCCAGCTTAATGATAAAAAGACTGTGGTTGTTTTTAAGTATGAGAAGCTGGTTAGTCTTTGCTTCTACTGTGGATTACTGGGTCACTTGGACAGGATCTGTGAAGTTAGATAAGAGGATATCTCTAATGGTTCTGTAAAAGAGGGATCATTTGGGGAGTGGCTTAAAGCCTCGGATTATCCACTTCTCAATTCTCAACCCTCTCAAAACATAAACCCAGAACCTCCCATTCCAAGCTCTTCAAACATTTCTAAACCCCTACTTGTATACAAGCCATCAACCCAGATATCAGAAGATGCAGATCTCATTGTTAAATCCCATATACATCCTAATTCCACTGACCACCAGATCACCCCTCAACAACTTCCCCTTCCTCCACCAGAAACTGTTAATCCTTCAAATGCAAATCATGTTGATCTTATGGTAGAGGAACCCATACCACTCCCAGAAAATCTTACCCAAAACCCTAATTAATCCTATGAAACTAATCTCATTCCTTCTCCAAGTTCTAAACCTAAGACATGGAAGAGAATTCCATCCCAAAAACCAAAAACAGAATCCCAATCATCATCATCTTCTCATATTCTCCCTTTAGGTAAAAGACAGCTGACAAACATATCACCTCCTAACTCTCCTAGCCATATCCAAAATGACAACTCTTTTCATTTTTCTCATTGTCCTAAAAAACAGAAAATTGTTCTGTCAGTAATGAGGGAGGCCAACCCAGAATGGCCCCACCCCCATCAATGAACATAATATTTTGGAACTGTAGAGGGTTGGGTGGCTCCTCTACAGTCTCCCAGCTTAAGGAGTGTGTCAGACTCCACACCCCAATTTTAACCTTTTTGTCTGAAACCAAAAAGAATAATAGTTTTGTTAAAACAGTTTGCAGAAATTTAGGTATTGGAGACAACTGGTCTTCTTTTAAACCTATTGGCAAAAGTGGAGGTCTCCTCTTATTTTGGAACTCTGCCATTACTATTTTGCAAATTTTGAAGAACTCTTTTTGTGTTCAAGTGAATTTTCGGGACCGTAACTTGCAAGCCTCTTGTTGGGGGATATTCATATATGCCAGCACTGATGCTGCTACCAGATTGGAACAAAGAGAATTCTTGTTGAGTGAGCAACAACAATGGGGAAAATACTGGATTGTTGGAGGAGATTGGAACGAGATTGCTTGCCAGGAAGATAAAAAGGGTGGAAGACCCAGTGCTAGCTCTTCATTTAAGCATTTTAATGAGTTTATTCATAATTTGGGTGGTCTTGACTTGGGAATGCTGAGGCATCAGTTCACTTGGGAGAATTGCAGAGCTGAAGAAGGCTACATTGAAGAGAGACTTGACCGGATTTTTGTTTCTATGGATTGGTCTGCATATTACTCCTCTGCTCAAGTTCATAATATCTTTAGATCCTCATCAGACCATAGTTTGCTCCTCTTAAAGCCTCAAACTGCTCAGACTCCTCCAAAGAAGAGATTTATTTTTTATCAAAGATGGCTCTCTAGGCAAGGTGTCAAGAATGTTGTAGAATCTGTTTGGTCCTCTCCTTCTAATGGGACTCCCATGTTCAACTTTCACTCCAAAATAAAAAACACAAGAGTTGAACTTCTGAAATGGAGCAAAAACTTCAACTCTAACAGACAGAAGAAAGTGGAGCAGCTTCATGCCTCACTAGAGCATCTTAGAAATCAAGGTGAGGATAGAGATTGGCAACTATGGGAGGAGAACAAGAGAGAGTTGAACAAAGAAAACAACCTGGAAGAGCAATACTGGAGGCAAAAAGCAAGAATCAGCTGGCTGCAAAATGGTGATAAAAACTCAAAGTACTTCCATGCGCAAACTGCTCAAAGGAGAAAGATTAATAACATCACCAAGCTGATAAAAGAAGATGGTTCAATTTGTACCACCACTTAGGAGATTACAGACTGTATTGTAGATTTCTACAAACAACTTTTCACTTCTGAAAACTCATCTGGAGGCTCTCAAGTTCTGAACAACATCCAACCTGTTATTACTGATGAAATGAATTCTGAGATGTTAACATTGGTGAATGAAGATGAAATCAAAGAATCCCTCTTCAACATAGATGCAAATAAAGCCCCGGGGCTCGATGGTATGTCACCTTCCTTTTTCAAATTCTTCTGGGATATTATTAAATTTGATTTTTGCTCCTCTGTTACTAGTTTTTTTGAATCAGGCAGATTGCTTAAGAGCCTTAATCATACCCTTATTACCTTAATTCCCAAAATTCAAAACCCTTCTATTGTTTCCCACTACAGGCCCATTAGCCTTTGTAGTGTTTTCTATATAACTATATCTAAAATCCTTGCCAATATACTCAAAAAATGGCTTTCTCTTTGCATTAGTGATAGTCAATCAACCTTCATTCCAGAAAGGCATATTTTGGATAATGTTATTATTGCTCATGAATCCTTGCATTTTCTCAATAGGCATAGATCGGGCAGTTCTTACTATATGGCTATTAAATTGGATATGTCTAAAGCTTTTGATAGGGTAGAATGGCCCTGTATTAGCCAAATCCTTTGTAAGCTTGGGTTTTGTTCTCTTTTCATCAATTGGATCATGGCTTGTATATCCTTCTCATGTTTTTCTTTTAACATTAATGGGGTTCCTTCAGGGTTTGTTCAGGCTGGCAGAGGAATCAGACAGGGAGACCCTCTCTCTCCCTACATTTTCATTCTTATTTCTGAGATTTTCTCTAGCTTGATCAAAAAAGAAGTTGCTAATGGGAATTGGAAGGGTCTCAAAATCAGTAGATATGGTCCCATTCTCTCTCATATTCTTTTTGCTGATGACACCTTGCTTTTTTTCCAAGCTTCAAATGATCAAGCCCTTCTTTTGTTAGATATTCTTCATAAATACCAGCAATTTACAGGTCAAAGTGTTAACTTATCCAAGTCCTCCATCTTCTTTAGTAAAAACACTCCTCCTCTCATTCAGGCACAAATTTGTAAGACTCTTCATGGCATTTCTATTCACTCCTCTTCCAACTACCTTGGTTTGCCTCTGGGGTTGGGAAAATCTAAGATTGACACTTTTGCCTATGTGGAAAAATCTGTTAAAAGGAGGATTATGAATTGGAAAACCATGTTTCTGTCTGTTGCAGGTAAGGAGGTCCTTATTAACTCGGTGTTGAATGCTCTTCCAATTTATACAATGTCCTGTTTTCTGCTTCCAAAGGCAACCAAAGCAAATATTGATAAGGCAATTGCTGATTTCTGGTGGAATAATGGAGATCAAAATAAAAGGAGCATCCACTGGAAAGCCTGGACTCTAATCACAACTCCTAAGGACAAAGGTGGGCTGGGGTTCAAAGACATCAACCTCATGAATATAGCACTCACATCAAAGCAGATTTGGAGGATTCTATCTAAGCCCAACCTTCTTGTTAGCAAAGTGTTGAAGGCCAGATATTTCCACAGAGATAACTTCTTCAATATCTCTAAGAAACAGACCAACTCTTTGCTTTTCAACAGTTGGATAGAAGTGAGGGATTCTCTATTGCAGAACTCAAACCATGGTGGTTTTAGGTATGACATTAAACATGGTAGGAGGATTTCCATTTGGAAGCAGCCTTGGATCCCCTCTATTCCTAAAATCAGCAACATTGTCAGTAGGTAAGAATTATGTGGGCTTAATTGGGTCAGTGAGCTTTTGGATGATACTGGTTGGCACTGGAATATAGACACCTTCAACTCTGTCTTTTCACCCAGAGAAATTAATGCTATCTTGAATATCAAGGGGCTTGATCCTAATGGGGCTGACAAACTAGTCTAGGCAGATAAGAAATCAGTTCAACCTCTTACTGTTTCATCTGTTTACTTGAGCTTGATTGAAGGGAAATGGGCTTCATTGGATATTGCTGAAAGCAGTACTGGCCATAAGACTATTGTTAATATGAGAAAAAGAAGTTGGGCTCTCAAAGTGCATGGCAAGATTAAACATTTTCTTTGGAAATGTGTCAATAATTCTCTCCCAGTGGCTTCTAATCTTGGCAACAAGAAAATTCTTACTGATCTTACTTACAAAGGCTGTGGAGAAGAGATTGAAACAATTGAGCACCTCTTTCTTAACTGCCCCTTGGCGAGAACTGTTTGGAAGCTTTCACTTTTATCTTGGAACTTTCAAGCTCAAGACACTTTTTCATTTAAATTATGGTGGAGCAATTTGTGTACCCTTGGTAATTCCTCACAATGCAAATTCAGACTTCAACTTACTGCATTCATCCTTTGGGAGATTTGGAAGGCTCGAAACCTCTGGACCTTTCAAAAGCTGAAGAAGCCTGAGCCTTTCATTGTCCAATCAGCCCTCAATAATTGGATTGAATTTCCTGACTCTCAGTCTCATATCAAAGCAGGTTCTTGATAGTGTGCAGGACTTTCATTGTCCTGTATTTAGCGTGGGGTTGCTGGGCTTTTACTAGTTGCTGTATATTCTTGGTTTGATGTTCAGTATTCATGAGGAGGATGCAGGGATGTTGTTTGTTGATTGTAGGTGTAAGTTGATCTGCAGGTTAATGGTTGTTACTTTGGTCTTTGGAGGGGGACATTAGTGCTTAAAAGGTCTATGTTGAAATGTGTGTGTTGCAATGATGTGCTATGTGGGGAGTGATGTGTTGTTGTGATGTCATGAAGTTGAGTATTTGGAGTGGACTTTGGAATCTGTTGTAGATTGTTGCAGCATTATGGATTATTGCTGGATTATTTTGCTTGGTTCCTAGTTTCTGGGTTTATGGCCTTTTCTTCTTTTATCTTTTGTTTAGCTAGTCTATGTGGTTAGCTTTTGCTGTTGTTTATTTTCTTGTTGTTTTCTTAGTTTGCAGCTGCTACTAGGCCGTTTTAGGCAGTGGTAGGAGCTTTTATTTCCGGGGCTGGTTTTTGTTTAGTTGGTAGTTTTATAGCACTTCGGNAAAGAGGATACTGTTGATATGCCAATTCTCATGCCTTTATTTTATTTCCACACTTTTTATTTATATTTTGTTTTTGGAAAACACCAATTTCTTAAATATATCTTTTTGTACATTGCAATTGATATGTAAATGCACAAATAAACCAGCTGGTCATATTTAATCCACACGTTTTATATTTTATATGGTCAAATGGAAATCAAAAATATTTACACACTGTCAATTTTATTTAGTTTTATTGAGGTTTAGGGATATTGTTGATTTGTCAAATTAATTTGTTATATATGTTTAATTTTCAATACACACGTTTTATTTATGTTTTGGTTTATAAAACAACAATTTATTAGGAAAGTGATATTTATTAATGTATGCACAAATAAATCAACTAAATCAGTTGATTTTGTTTAAGACAACTCAATCATTTTATTTTTTCATATTCAATATTGTAGAATTTAATTATAATTAAATATCGCAAATTTGATTGCAGAATGACAAAGGAAATTTCGAAGATTTTTGAAGACTTTTTATTGCATTTGTCCAAATTATGCACATAAATTATATTTATTTATTTATTTATTTTATATTGTATTGTTAGCCATATTTGATCAAAATATCGTCCGCATTAAAGTTGGGGTAATATTTGGCATGAGAATTGTCCATGTTGGCCGCAATATTTGGAATGAGAATCGTCCATGTTAGCTGCAATGTTTGGCCCAATATTTGGCATAAATATGATAATCATTCTATTAAAACACGGTCAATGTTTGACATTACTTATATGAAGTTGACTTTGTTAATTCGAATTTCAAAATATACCGCCAATTATAAAAAAAAAATTCAAAAAGTTACTAATAAAGGTAAAAACGAATTATTTAGGCGGGATTTTAGCTGATATTACAGGTAAATACAAACCTTTATATCTCTCTTATCTATATATGAAGGAGTTAGACTAATTGTGGTAGTGACAAGTGTCCAATTAGACACTCTCAATAGCTGACAAGTGTCCACAATTTATTACAGTTTTACCATTGGATTCACTTTTTTTTTTTCTTTCCAATGTTTGTTTTTTGCAAATTATGAAATTACATAAAACAAGTACAATTTTTTCTGTAGACCGACATACTTTTCTCTCTTATCCGGATTTTCTATTCAATAATATCAGTAACTTCCCATCCGAAATTTTTTTGTCACTTCCGCACGCTACTTCACCATACAACATTCACGCATCGAAAGGTACAGAGGAAGATGAGAAGGCGACCATAAAATTATCCAACTACACAATCTCTCCCACATGCAAATAAGTCACAATTCAGAAATTTCTCTCCTTTTCTTACACAGAGCACCCACAATTACACAGGCTCATGGGGCCGACAATCGCGTGGTGGATACAACCAGATCGACGGGGTGGCTACACGGGTCGGCTGGAGAAAATAGGTTAAAGGCGATTGAGATGGTTAAAGCGACGATCGAGGACGGTGTGTGGGCAGGACCAGCCTCATCTTGCCTTATCAGGAAGCGAGGATCCCCAATTTGTGGGATGCAATCAGTGGTGTCAGTGTCACTTACAACAGCGGCGGTGTCGTCATTGGCGCGGACTCACGCACCAGCACTGGCGAGGTTTGAAACTTCTTCATTTATTTTCTTAATTATGTGCTGGGTTTCTTGTGATTGCGAGCTTTGAAGCAGACTCAATGAGAACCTTTTCTTTGGTTATAAATTGCCAAAGGTTGTAGAGAGTAGGACGGCGGTTTTATTATTTACCGCGTGAGTTTTGCCTTTTTTTTTTTTTTATTATACTATGAACGCAATCATATTTGGAAGAGATTTGATTTTCTTGTCCCAAGTAGGATGATTTGGTGAATTCCATGAAGGAGGCAGCATCGAAGGAGCTTTTGAATGTCAGCCGTGACAGTAATAACTACTAGAGCCTATTGAAGGATCTCATGATTCATGTTTTGAAAATTAAGTCCCGATAGATTATAGTGTCTGCAATTTACACGTAAAATTTCAAAACATATGCAAATAGGTTTCCAAAGAAAATTTAATTTAGCGAAAAATATTTTGATTAGGCATGATGCTCTTTTGACCATTTCCTTTCGAGTTCGGCTGATAATTTTGTGCTATTGCAGCATATACAAAAGCAATTCTTGTTTGCTATGTAATATGTAACTTTTGATAAGTTTCTCTAAAGCTGTGGACTTGTGGCGTTAATGGAAGCCAAATAGACAAAATGTCATTGATCTGGAGTTCTATTCAATTGAATAATCTTATTTTTTTTATACATAGTTATTCATTTTTTCTAGATGTTAAAAACAGTTATATATATTCTGCTTGAAAGTAAATGTATTGAGAACAATGAATGTGACAATCTTGTGAGGCCAGATAATGGTTTTGTGAATTGGAATGACCTGCTGGTTCGACTTGAAAGGGTCACCTTATCGGTTTGGTTTACATCGATCAACCTCATGTCACAAGAAGTGCTCAGGAAGTGGTCCAAATCGGTGTGATCAACCTGTTGAGCCAGTGCATAAAGGATTTTAACACACCTAGCTTTCATCCATCAATGATCTCCATCCGTGTTGCTGATTCTTTTGAGAGGAAGACATGGAGGGAAATTTATTGACAAAGCTTCTGATCAACCTTACGAAACCTCAATGTAAAATATCATTATTTTTATATTCATTACTAATTGGTCTGTATTTTTTGATGATTTTCTCCTTGTGAGAATTAGGCATTCAGTTCTAGGTTCTAATTTATCTTAATTTGTACTTGTTGATCATTGGTATGTTTTCGTACTAGCTTCTCTTGCATTGCTGGATAATCAGAGTTTTAGAGTTAAAATTCTTTTTAGTAATTGACGTGAAGAAGCTCAGAAAGACGAAGCCCCAGCTTTCATCTACGCCTAAGCATGTTTATAATGTGAGGGCCAAGCTCAGTCAGGGGAATATTACGAGTATGAGTTTCTTATATTTCTTTTGTAAAATTCGGTTATGTAATTGAAATTAGGGTTCAGTTAGCGACGGTGGAAAGGGACAAGAATTTGTCGGAAGTTGTCGCTAATGGGATGAGGGAAAAGGGGGACTCCACACATGATCAGTGCAAGGGCAAATGGAAAGATCTTGTGAATAGATACAAGGTATATTGTATAATTTTTGCATATGTGTTGCTGAAAAATTTATGCTTGAATGTGATGATCTTATTTATGTTGCTGGTTTTGTGGTTATTTGCTTGGTGATTCAGTTTGAGTTTATCTTAGTTTTGAAAAGGAAAATGTAGGTTTTTGTTTCAATGTGTTCTATAAGTTGAGCTCTTGATCATGGGTATTTTGTTGGCAACACTTCTGAGCGGTAATTAGCAATTTGAAAGATGGTAGAGTTTATTGTCGATTGTGTGTGTGTTATTTTTTTTTCTTTTTTGGGTGGTTCTCACATATGTTAATTGTGGATTTGTAAAATTAGATTTTCAGAGATTTTCAAATAAAAAACACACACTTACTCGATTAGATGAATCTGAAATTCACTTGGCAGAATTTGGTAAGCCGAACTTTGTTTTTCAAGGTTTAATTTTCTACCTGATAGACTTTGAAGTCACGGTTGGCGGTGGAAAAGAAGATGGTGAAGCTGAGGATGACAGGGGTGGTAGAGCATGAGAACATGGACGTGCTGAGAGTGAAGGCAAAGAGAGGGACGAAGATTGTGATGGCGGACATGAAGAATCGGCGGCCAAGCTGACGCCCAACAAAGTTGAAAATCCAAGACCATGAAATGTATTATCCAAGATGAATTGTACTCCAGGATTGTGGATTTAGAAAACATATTTTTCTTTGTGAGAAATATAGTGAAAATTTTGACCATTTTTTTGGGGAGAAAATTGTTGAGGAAAAATATAAGTTTTAGAATATAATTAATAAAATGGATTAGGCAATTTTTTTTGCGGAATAGATTGAATTGTGGGGAGAATGTTGCTTTACATTTAGATGCTACTCTGTATCCTCAAATGGAGTTGTTGAGAAAGGATGATACTTATCATATGTTTTACAGCTCGTGCATATTGTTGATGTTTTGTACTCTTGTCT
>BKCP01012059.1:0-11789 GCA_008636005.1 Striga asiatica | reverse complement strand
TAAAATAGCCATGGAAAATAGTAGTAAATAGAGGCAAAAGTGAAAANAAGCCAAATTGTATACATTAAGAATTGCCATGAAAAATAGTAGTTAATAGACGCAAAAGCGAAAAATTGTTCGACGTCTCCGGAAAAGCATGGTTTCGAACAGGACACTATCATTTGATGTGAATAACATATTTGTCGCGCACCATCGTGTTTTGAAGCCAAATCATATACATTTAAAATAGCCATGGAAAATAGTAGTAAATAGAGGAAAAAGTGAAAAATAGTTCGACGTCTCCGGAAAAGCATGGTTTCGAACAGGACACTATCATTTGATGTGAATAACATATTTGTCGCGCACCATGGTTTTTTGAAGCCAAATCATATACATTTAAAATAGCCATGGAAAATAGTAGTAAATAGAGGCAAAAGTGAAAAATAGTTCGACGTTTCCGGAAAGGCATGGTTTCGAACAGAACACTATCATTTGATGTGAATAACATATTTATCGCGCACCATCGTGTTTTGAAGCCAAATAGTATACATTTAGAATTGCCATGGAAAATAGTAGTTAATAGAGGCAAAAGCGAAAAATTGTTCGACGTCTCCGGAAAAGCATGGTTTCGAACAGGACACTATCATTTGATGTGAATAACATATTTGTCGCGCACCATCGTGTTTTGAAGCCAAATCATATACATTTAAAATAGCCATGGAAAATAGTAGTAAATAGAGGCAAAAGTGAAAAATAGTTCGACGTCTCCGGAAAAGCATGGTTTCGAACAAGACACTATCATTTGATGAGATTAACATATTTGTCGCGCACCATCGTGTTCTGAAGCCAANCGCACCATCGTGTTTTGAAGCCAAATCATATACATTTAAAATAGCCATGGAAAATAGTAGTAAATAGAGGCAAAAGTGAAAATTAGTTCGACGTCTCCGAAAAAGCATGGTTTCGAATTGGGCACTATCATTTGATGTGAATAACATATTTGTCGCGCACCATCGTGTTTTGAAGCCAAATCATATACATTTAAAATAGCCATGGAAAATAGTAGTAAATAGAGGCAAAAGTGAAAAAATAGTTCGACGTCTCCGGAAAAGCATGGTTTCGAACAGGACACTATCATTTGATGTGAATAACATATTTGTCGCGCACCATCGTGTTTTGAAGCCAAATCATATACATTTAAAATAGCCATGGAAAATAGTAGTAAATAGAGGCAAAAGTGAAAAATAGTTCGACGTCTCCGGAAAAGCATGGTTTCGAACAGGGCACTATCATTTGATGTGAATAAAGTATTTGTCGCGCACCATCGTGTTTTGAAGCAAAATCATATACATTTAAAATAGCCATGGAAAATAGTAGTAAATAGAGGCAAAAGTGAAAAATTGTTCGACGTCTCCGGAAAAGCATGGTTTCGAACAGGACACTATCATTTGATGTGAATAACATATTTGTCGCGCACCATCGTGTTTTGAAGCCAAATCATATACATTTAAAATACCCATGGAAAATAGTAGTAAATAGAGGCAAAAGTGAAAAATAGTTCGACGTCTCCGGAAAAGCATGGTTTCAACATCTTTGAGGGGTGGTTCGTTTTGGGAAGAGAGGCAAGTTACATCCTCGATATATAGGTCCATTTGAAATTTTGGAACGAGTTGGAGAAGTATCTTATCGCTTAGCATTACCTCCGGAGTTATCAAGTGTGCATAATGTTTTTCACGTATCGATGTTACGTGCTTACGTGTGCGATCCCGAGCATGTGCTGAAGCACAATGAGATTCAGATTCAGTCTGATTTAACATACGAGGAGCAGCCAATAGCAGTTTTGGACCGGAAGGTTCGTCGGCTCAGGAAGCAAGATATTCCCCTCGTTCGTATTAAATGGAATCGCCACGGCGAGTCAAATGCCACTTGGGAGAGGGAAGCTGATATTAGAGCTCGTTTTCCTGAGTTTGCGTTTTGAGGTATGTTTGTTTTTATATTTCCGAGGACGGAAATAGTTTTAAGGGGGGTAGATTGTAATATCCCTTTCAGTTATCTCAGTTATTATGAGTTATTGTTCCAAGAAATAAGTGATTTCGAGTCCAAGATAGTGAGTTATCAGACCGAAATTAAGAATTTTCAAGGAACAAGCCACACGAGTCGTGTGAAGAGACACACGAGTCGTGTGGGAGGGAGATGTGATGAAAGTTAGTCTCGGGATTTTGACACGAGTCGTGTGAGGCTACACGAGTCGTGTGACTTAGCCACACGAGTCGTGTGAGTCTGGGAGATGATGAATGATTAAAGAGTAAAAGTGTCGGCAAGCCACACGAGTCGTGTGACATAGCACACGAGTCGTGTGAGGCCACACGAGTCGTGTGACTCCCTCACACGAGTCGTGTTGCCGACAGTCCAATTGGATTATTGAGAATTCGATTGTGACTTTAACCAAAGGCCATTTTTGATGTTTAAATATGCTTTGGATGGATGAATAAGTAAATCATAAGATATTTTAAAGATTATTTAAGTTTATAAGTTAAATTTTATATTATGATCATTTAATCACTCTATTTGGATGTTTCTCCAATTTGTGCCTATAAATAGAGGCTTAAACCTTAGAGTTTTTACACCAAAATAATTACTAAAGTTATATAAGTTTGAGAGAGAGAGTGAGAAGGAGTAACTTTGGAGAATTAAGGACATTAGAGTGAAGAATCAAGTTTTTAACTTCACCTAGAAGGAGGTAATTTACTTATCTTAATGTTTCATATTTGAGTTTATGTTTTTATGATAAGTTTACATGTTTATGAATATGTATATCATGATGTAGAAGTTGAAGTTCATAATTGATAAAATGAGTTAAAGATGTTAAAGATCAATTATGTGATATATGTGCTTAATGTAATGAGATGTTGATTTGCATGAGATTTTCATGAAGATATGAATATGCTGGAAAAGTATGATTTAGATGAGTAATTCTTATGTAAGAGAAGAGTACATGAGAACAAGAATTAAGTGATTTGGCAAAGTATAACTTAAGTTATGAATTTTTGAAGATGAATATGCAATATGAAGTTTATGTTCACTATTGAAGTTAAATTCTCATAACTTGATGAATATGAATGATAAAATTATGAAATTTTGAGGACATGTCTAGTTAGAAGTTGAGATTATGACTGTTAAGTTTCATAATTTAAAGATGAGAAATGAATGAGATATGAATATGAGATGGCATATATGTGAAGATGAGTATATATATGCAAGAATATTCATGAGATGATCAAGATGTTAAAAATGAGATTTTTATGATCTATTCTCATATGAGTGATGAGTAAATTTGATGAAGTTTGATTTAATATGTTGAGTATGCAATTTTATAAAAATTGTATTAAGTATGGCATATTAATATCATGATTGGATGTGATGTTTAAAAGATGAATATGATTGAGTTTAATTTCACTTTCAAGATGTAAAAAGTGAAAAATGAGTAGGAGTAAATATGAATGATTGGAGAATGTGATATATGATGAGATTGATTGAGTAAAAGATTGAGAAAAGTTAATTTGAGAAATAATATGATGATTGAAATTTCTATAAGATTTGAATGAGTTATCCGAATGAATTGAGAAAACCGAGCATCTTATTGAGTAAATGAGCATAAGTACTTAGTATATTTGTTTATATATTTTTATGTAGCTTGAGGAGATTGCTATACGAGAACAACACTTACGAATTTACAAACGACGAAAGGTGGGGACCCAGACTGGGTATTACATTGAGTATAATATTGATATCATGTCCGAGGTATGTAAAAGTTTAAGTTTATACGCTTGGGAAGAAGGCTGATGAGTTGCCTTACGAGTATTTCCTAAGTTCTAATGGAGGCCGTTGAGTTGCCTGAGAAATATCCATTAGATTGTGCACAAGTATCCGATGAGATATCGGTGAGATGAAGTTGAGATACTGGAGGAGTTTAAGTCCAGTTATATACCGGAGATCATGATATTGTATTATTATTGCTGTTTACTTTAGTATGGGTGTTTTTCGGGGTACAAGAGGATCGTACTCACCCCCATTGTGTTTTTCAGGAAACAGGGTCGGGCCGGAGGTGTGAGCTCGAGACGTTGTGGTGGTGGTTGTGCATTTCCAAGGATTTTTATGAAGTCTTTAATAAAGTTTGTATAATAAATCACGCTTTCGATTATTCCGCTACGCATATTGACTATTGAACTTGCATTTTCTTAAATGAATTTATGATTTGAAGTTTTTATAAATTTGAGAAGGATGGATATGGTTAAATGCAAGTTTAAAGAAAATCTATTTAATTATGTCTAAAAGAGTTATTAGACAAGAGGTTAAAGATAAATGGATTTTCAAGATGTAAGGTTTAGTAGCATCCCGAAATAGTCGCAAAAGATTTCGAAAGAGATATAAGTATTTTCGAAGTAAAAGTTGCGAAAAATTTACTCTGATAAGCGGGGTGTTACAGGTGGTATCAGAGCTAGAGTTTTAAGAGCTCTGTATACTAAAAAGTTTATGTTTTAAGAAAGAAATGTTTCAGGAAAACCGACCACACCAAACTCACACCTCGCCGACTACCAGGTAAGTGTTGTTAAAAGTTTTTATGAAAATTTTTATATAAGCAAATTACTAAGTCTATGCTCAATAAGATTCGGATATCCAAATTATAGAAATCAGAGAAGATGCTCAATCAAAGATGTTAAGTAATATCATATTTACCCCTATGAGAAATTGAGATTATCGGGTTACTAAGTAACTCGTATAGAAATAATGACTTATCTTGAAATAATTGTTATTATGGGATTAATAACCCAGATGGCTCCAAGAGCGATTCAAAGAGAGATGACATCGGCTGAAGTAGTAGCCCAGTTCCGTGGCTACAATGCTGAAAAATTTTCAGGACAAGGAGATCCTCGTCTGGTAGATGAATGGATTCAAGGCCTAGAGACAATTTTCGAGATAACTGAGTGCTCAGAGAGACATCGTATTCTCTGTGCTCAGTTACAGATGACTGGAGATGCTCGTCTCTGGTGGAATTCTTACTGGGGCATGCGTCCTGGTGAGAAGGAGAATCTCACATGGGACCAATTCAAGGAGATGATGAATGACAAGTACTACCCGGACTACTATAAGGCTGAGATGGAACGCCAATTCCTGGCCTTAGTCCAAGGTAATCGTTCAATTGATGAATATGAACGAGAATTTACTCGATTGGGATCCTTTGCAACCAATCTGATTGAAACAGAGGCTAAGAAGGCGAGACGTTTTCGAGATGGACTGTTACCTTCGATTCGTCATCATGTGGCCGGACACAATATTCAAACTTATGCTGATATTGTGGCCAAGGCTCATGAGATCGAGGCTAGTTTCAGAAGGGGAGATGCTCAAGTTGTGATACAGCCATTATCACAAATCCCAACAGTACCAACAGCTCCATTGGTACCAGTCCAAGAAGAGAAGAATGGAAAGAACAAGAGGAAGTGGAACGGTCACAAGAAGGACCGTAAGAATAAGCAGAAGCAGAAAGGAGGAAATGTTCCAGACTGTGAAAAATGTGGCAAGCACCACCTGGGAGAATGTCTGGCTGGACAAAATGTATGTTACCATTGCCGAAAACCTGGTCATGGCATGAGGTTTTGTCCAGAAAGGCAGTAGCAGGGAGGAGGACAACAAGCCCAAGTCTATGCCATCAATCAAGTTGAAGCTGAGCAGAACCCTGGTACCATGTCTGGGATGATTATTTTAAATGATATGCCAATTTTTGCTTTATTCGATACTGGAGCAACGCATTCATTTGTGTCTAAGAGATGTATAGACGCAATTGGAGTTAGAATTATTAACACTATTGACCCTCTTGAGGTAAGTTTAGCCTCAGGAAGGAAAATAGAGACAAGCTCTAAGGTAGAGAACCTTAGTGTTAATATCGGACGAAAAATCTTGGCATTAGAGGCTTATGTTATCGAAATGAAGGATTTCGATCTCATACTTGGAATGGATTAGTTAACGAATTATCATGCTGATATTCGTTGCCATGAAAGAGAGGTAATTCTTTATCTTGCAAAAGATGATCAAATTACTTTCTACGGAGCAAAGATGAGAACTCTACCATGTGTGATCTCGATGGCAAAGGCGAGGAAGATTCTGCGAAGGGAGGACTGTCAAGGATATTTGGTGAGCATTGTCGAAGATGATTCGAAAGCACAAACACCTCACGATATTCCTATTGTTCGTGAGTTTGTGGATGTGTTTCCAAATCAATTACCCGGAGGACCACCCAACAGACAAGTGGAGTTCACAATTGATCTGGTTCCAGGAGCAGCACCAGTGTCGAAGGCACCATATCGGATGGCGCCGAAGGAATTGCAAGAGTTGAAGACTCAAATCCAGGAGTTGTTGAAACTTGGTTTCATCAGACCGAGTGTTTCACCTTGGGGAGCACCTGTTCTGTTCGTCATGAAGAAGGATGGATCCATGAGGATGTGTATCGACTATCGGGATTTGAACCGATTAACAATCAAGAACAAATATCCACTTCCAAGGATAGATGATTTATTCGATCAATTGAGAGGAGCTTGCGTATTTTCAAAGATAGATTTGCGCTCAGGCTATCATCAACTGAAGATTAAAGAATCTGACGTAGCCAAGACGGCGTTTCGAACAAGATATGGTCATTACGAATTTGTGGTTATGCCATTTGGAGTAAGTAATGCACCAGCGGTGTTCATGGATTTGATGAATCGAGTATTCCATCAGTATTTAGATCAATTTGTTATTGTCTTTATTGACGATATTTTGATCTATTCCAAGAGTATGGAAGAGCATGAGCAACATCTAAGGGTAGTTCTCAGTACCCTTAGACGAGAGAAGCTGTATGCCAAATTCTCTAAGTGTGAATTTTGGCTAAAGAAAGTGGCGTTTTTAGGCCATATAATCACGATAAGAGGCATTGAAGTTGATCCAAACAAGATTGTTGCTGTTCAGAATTGGTCCGTGCCGAAGAATCCTTCTGAAGTTCGGAGTTTCCTTGGATTAGCAGGTTATTATCGTAGGTTTATCGAAGGGTTTTCAAAGATTGCTCTCCCTTTGACAAATCTAACGAGAAAATCTGTGAAGTTTGAATGGACAAATCGTTGTGAAGAAAGTTTTCAAGAGCTTAAGAAGAAGCTTACAACGACTCCAGTACTGATTATTCCTGATCCTACTAGAAGTTTCACAATCTATAGTGATGCTTCAAAGCAGGGTCTTGGATGTGTACTTATGCAAGAAGGTCAAGTTGTGGCATATGCTTCACGGCAGTTGAAGCCAAATGAGCAGAATTACCCAAGTCATGATCTAGAGTTGGCAGCAGTAGTGCATGCATTGAAGATTTGGAGGCATTATCTCTATGGTGGCCGGTGTGAGATATTCACTGATCACAAGAGTTTGCAATATATTTTCACACAGAAAGAGCTCAATATGCGCCAAAGGAGATGGCTAGAGCTAGTGAAAGATTATGATTGCACTATTCAATATCATCCGGGAAAAGCGAACGTTGTAGCTGATGCCCTAAGCCGAAAGGTGAAGGGAGAGTTATCCTGTTGTATATCACAACAGAAGCAACTCATTAAAGAATTCGCCCGAATGCAGATTGAAGTAGTTGAGTCACTTCCTAAGGAGATTACGGGAAGTATTAACTCGATGAAAATTCAACCTATGTTGAGAGATAGAATCCGGAAGGAGCAAACTTTCGATCAATTTATTCGAAAGATCGAAGAGAAGGTTCATGCTGGAGGAGTAGAAGGCTTTTATCGAGGAGTAGATGGAGCCTTAGAGTTCAGAGGCAGGATTGTTGTGCCAAAAGTCGAGTCCTTGCGGAAGGAAATCTTGACAGAAGCACACAGTGCACCTTATTTAGCTCACCCTGGAAGCACCAAAATGTATCACGACTTGAAAAAGTCGTTTTGGTGGAAAGGAATGAAGAGAGATGTAGCAGACTTTGTAAAGAAGTGTTTGGTTTGTCAGCAAGTGAAGGCTGAAAACAAAAGTCCATTGGGACTGTTGCAGCCACTTGAGATTCCAAAGTGGAAATGGGAAGAAGTTACCATGGATTTTGTTACAGGGCTACCTAAGTCGTCTGAGCATCATGATGCGATTTGGGTAGTAGTGGACAGATTGACGAAAGTCGCCCACTTTATGCCTGTGACAATGACGATGTCAATGGACAAGTTAGCTGAGATCTATACGCGTGGAATCATTCGACTCCATGGAGTGCCAATTACGATCATATCGGATCGAGATCCTAGATTCACGAGTAGATTTTGGGAGAGTTTGCATGAGGCAATGGGCACACAATTGAAGTTTAGTTCGGCTTATCATCCAGAGACAGATGGCCAATCTGAAAGGACTATCCAGACGCTAGAGGATATGCTCAGAGCTTGCATATTGGATAGAGGTGATAAATGGGAGAAGTGGTTACCATTAGTAGAGTTTGCCTACAATAATAGTTACCACGTATCGATTCAGATGGCTCCATACGAAGCACTATATGGACGAAAGTGCCGTTCTCCCCTTTATTGGGACGATGTTAGAGAAAGTCGAGTTCTTGGACCAGAGATGATTGAAGAGACGGTTGAGCAAGTAGCCTGGATTCGAGAAAGGCTAAAGACTGCTCAGAGTCGGCAAAAGTCTTCCGCCGATAAGCATAGAAGAGAGATGCAATTTGAAGTTGGAGATAAAGTTTTCTTGAAAGTTCGACCGATGCGAGGGGTGGTTCGTTTTGGGAAGAGAGGCAAGTTACATCCTCGATATATAGGTCCATTTGAAATTTTGGAACGAGTTGGAGAAGTATCTTATCGCTTAGCATTACCTCCGGAGTTATCAAGTGTGCATAATGTTTTTCACGTATCGATGTTACGTGCTTACGTGTGCGATCCCGAGCATGTGCTGAAGCACAATGAGATTCAGATTCAGTCTGATTTAACTTACGAGGAGCAGCCAATAGCAGTTTTGGACCGGAAGGTTCGTCGGCTCAGGAAGCGAGATATTCCCCTCGTTCGTATTAAATGGAATCGCCACGGCGAGTCAAATGCCACTTGGGAGAGGGAAGCTGATATTAGAGCTCGTTTTCCTGAGTTTGCGTTTGAGGTATGTTTGTTTTTATATTTCCGAGGACGGAAATAGTTTTAAGGGGGGTAGATTGTAATATCCCTTTCAGTTATCTCAGTTATTATGAGTTATTGTTCCAAGAAATAAGTGATTTCGAGTCCAAGATAGTGAGTTATCGGACCGAAATTAAGAATTTTCAAGGAACAAGCCACACGAGTCGTGTGAAGAGACACACGAGTCGTGTGAAGCCACACGAGTCGTGTGGAGAGGCACACGAGTCGTGTGGGAGGGAGATGTGATGAAAGTTAGTCTCGGGATTTTGACACGAGTCGTGTGATGAGCCACACGAGTCGTGTGAGGCTACACGAGTCGTGTGACTTAGCCACACGAGTCGTGTGAGTCTGGGAGATGATGAATGATTAAAGAGTAAAAGTGTCGACAAGCCACACGAGTCGTGTGACATAGCACACGAGTCGTGTGAGGCCACACGAGTCGTGTGACTCCCTCACACGAGTCGTGTTGCCGACAGTCCAATTGGATTATTGAGAATTCGATTGTGACTTTAACCAAAGGCCATTTTTGATGTTTAAATATGCTTTGGATGGATGAATAAGTAAATCATAAGATATTTTAAAGATTATTTAAGTTTATAAGTTAAATTTTATATTATGATCATTTAATCACTCTATTTGGATGTTTCTCCAATTTGTGCCTATAAATAGAGGCTTAAACCTTAGAGTTTTTACACCAAAATAATTACTAAAGTTATATGAGTTTGAGAGAGAGAGTGAGAAGGAGTAACTTTGGAGAAGTAAGGACATTAGAGTGAAGAATCAAGTTTTTAACTTCACCTAGAAGGAGGTAATTTACTTATCTTAATGTTTCATATTTGAGTTTATGTTTTTATGATAAGTTTACATGTTTATGAATATGTATATCATGATGTAGAAGTGAAGTTCATAATTGATAAAATGAGTTAAAGATGTTAAAGATCAATTATGTGATATATGTGCTTAATGTAATGAGATGTTGATTTGCATGAGATTTTCATGAAGATATGAATATGCTGGAAAAGTAGGATTTAGATGAGTAATTCTTATGTAAGAGAAGAGTACATGAGAACAAGAATTAAGTGATTTGGCAAAGTATAACATAAGTTATGAATTTTTGAAGATGAACATGCAATATGAAGTTTATGTTCACTATTGAAGTTAAATTCTCATAACTTGATGAATATGAATGATAAAATTATGAAATTTTGAGGACATGTCTAGTTAGAAGTTGAAATTATGACTGTTAAGTTTCATAATTTAAAGATGAGAAATGAATGAGATATGAATATGAGATGGCATATATGTGAAGATGAGTGTATATATGCAAGAATATTCATGAGATGATCAAGATGTTAAAAATGAGATTTTTATGATCTATTCTCATATGAGTGATGAGTAAATTTGATGAAGTTTGATTTAATATGTTGAGTATGCAATTTTATAAAAATTGTATTAAGTATGGCATATTAATATCATGATTGGATGTGATGTTTAAAAGATGAATATGATTGAGTTTAATTTCACTTTCAAGATGTAAAAAGTGAAAAATGAGTAGGAGTAAATATGAATGATTGGAGAATGTGATATATGATGAGATTGATTGAGTAAAAGATTGACAAAAGTTAATTTGAGAAATAATATGATTATTGAAATTTCTATAAGATTTGAATAAGTTATCCGAATGAATTGAGAAAACCGAGCATCTTATTGAGTAAATGAGCATAAGTACTTAGTATATTTGTTTATATATTTTTATGTAACTTGAGGAGATTGCTATACGAGAACAACACTTACGAATTTACAAACGACGAAAGGTGGGGACCCAGACTGGGTATTACATTGAGTATAATATTGATATCATGTCCGAGGTATGTAAAAGTTTAAGTTTATACGCTTGGGAAGAAGGCTGATGAGTTGCCTTACGAGTATTTCCTAAGTTCTAATGGAGGCCGTTGAGTTGCCTGAGAAATATCCATTAGATTGTGCACAAGTATCCGATGAGATATCGGTGAGATGAAGTTGAGATACTGGAGGAGTTTAAGTCCAGTTATATACCGGAGATCATGATATTGTATTATTATTGCTGTTTACTTTAGTATGGGTGTTTTTCGGGGTACAAGAGAATCGTACTCACCCCCATTGTGTTTTTCAGGAATCAGGGTCGGGCCGGAGGTGTGAGCTCGAGACGTTGTGGTGGTGGTTGTGCATTTCCAAGGATTTTTATGAAGTCTTTAATAAAGTTTGTATAATAAATCACGCTTTCGATTATTCCGCTACGCATATTGACTATTGAACTTGCATTTTCTTAAATGAATTTATGATTTGAAGTGTTTATAAATTTGAGAAGGATGGATATGGTTAAATGCAAGTTTAAAGAAAATCTATTTAATTATGTCTAAAAGAGTTATTAGACAAGAGGTTAAAGATATATGGATTTTCAAGATGTAAGTTTTAGTAGCATCCCGAAATAGTCGCAAAAGATTTCGAAAGAGATATAAGTATTTTCGAAGTAAAAGTTGCGAAAAATTTACTCTGATAAGCGGGGTGTTACAAGGACACTATCATTGGATGTGAATAACATATTTGTCGCGCACCATCGTGTTTTGAAGCAAAATCGTATACATTTAGAATAGCCATGGAAAATAGTAGTAAATA
>BKCP01012037.1:5478-17158 GCA_008636005.1 Striga asiatica | reverse complement strand
CGCGAGGCTAGGGTGCGGCACTAGGGCACGACTCATGGCCCGAGCTTGGAAAATGTTTAGTCGAGGATAACCCTTGGCTAGAGATGAATCGTGGCTCCATAAAAAGGATCTCATACTTAGAAAATATTCTAAGTAAGGCTATGAGCATGGCTAGGACTCGAACAAGACTCGAGACAACTAGGGCTCGAGAATTGGCTAGGCGCGAACTAGGCGCGATACTCGCGACCGAACAACTCGGTTCCGGACACGGCTAAACTTGGACGATTTATCGAAACAAACTCGGTTTCGATTATTCGTCAACTGGAATAACTAATTCCGACTGAATAAAATCCATTAATAAAATAAATGGACCGGAATTAATAACTGAGATTGAATAGCTGATAACTGGGCTCGGAACTCAAGACGAGCAGTATTAATAAAAAGAAATAGTTCAACTGGGAACTAAAAACTGTCATTTTTATTAATACAGAACTGGGTTATTACAGTTTTTATATGTTGACTAATGTTTACTGCATAGTGGTGAGCACTACTTTTACCAACTGTGCTCATCCCCACCTGAAATTCACGTTTCAGGTTAAGCGAGGCAGGTACGACGACGGAGTAGAGCGAGTGTTGGTCGGTCTATCAGACCGGTCTTATTATTTGTGATGTTTCTGCATTTATGAATTTGTTTTTATGATATGAACTTGAAGTATTATTGCTTTTATAAATTTAGGATTTTATGACTGAATAATGTTAAGGAGAGGCTCCTTAGAATTTATGAATAATGTTGGAACCCGGTTTGGGTGATTTACGAATTTTGAAAAACCCGTTTGCGAGTTAGTAATATTGTTGATGATTGATGATTGAGTTTGATGATTGATTGAGTATTGAAAAATTGGTTAAGTATGGAAGTTTGTTTTAAAAATGAGTAGCGCCTCAGGTGTTTTGAAATATAATTTGAGAAATTTATCCTGATTTTCGGCAAATAAAAGTGGGGCGTTACAGTCGCCGTCGCTGGCAGCTCCTCGCACCACTTGTGCGCTTCACCTAAGCTCCTCTTGAGCTGTGAGGCATGTATGACCGGATGGATGTGCGAACTCTCCGACAGCTCTAGGCGATATGCTACTTGACCTATGCGCTTGAAAACCTAATATGGCCCGTAATAGCATACCCCTAGCTTAGTCGCGGCCCGTTGCTTGGTCGTGCGTTGTCTAAATGGTCGTAGCTTCAAGTAGACATAGTCACCCGGCTCGAGACTTTCCTCGCGCCTCTTGCCGTCATGAAAGGTCTTCATGCAGTTGATCGAGCCTTCTAGATTTTTCTTCAACTCACGCAACATTAGATCTCGCTCCTCTAGTTCTCGTCTGACTTCATCGTTGATCGCACCTCCTTCCGAGTAACTCACGAGCGTAGGCGGTTTGCGCCCGTACACAAGCTCGAATGGTGTAGTCTTGGTCGAGCTGTGGTAAGTGGTATTGTATCGATATTCAGCCCATGGTAGAAAATTCTCCCACTTCTTCGAAAATTGATGCACGTAGAACCGTAGGTACTGCTCCAGCGTGCGGTTGGTCACCTCAGTTTACCCATCCGTCTGCGGGTGGTATGCTGAACTCATCGATAGCTTGGTCCTTTGCAGCTTGAAGAATTATGACCAAAAGCTACTCATAAAGATCCGGTCGCGGTCGGAGACTATCGGACGTGACACCCCGTGCAACTTCATAACGTACTCGATGAATAACTTGGTGATGGATTTCGCCGTGTAGGGATGCGTAATGGTTATGAAGTGCACATACTTCGTAAGTCGATCTACTACGACCATGACACCGTTGAACCCATTAGATATTGACAGCCCTTTGATGAAGTCCATAGTAATGTCCTCCCAGATCCTCTCGGGTACCGGAAAAGGTTGCAGTAGTCCGCCCGGTCGCCGTGCGTGGGCCTTAGTGCGCTGGCACTAGTCGCATCGTGCGACATACTCACGGATTGTGCCCTGCTGCCCGGCCAAAAGAAGGTATTGGCTATCCTCATCCATGTGCGGTAGAACCCCGAGTGCCCTCAAATCTTTGAGTCGTGGTAGTGCTTCATAATCCTCTCGTGGAGTTGCCTACTATTGGGCACAAACACTCGGCCTCGGTGAAGTACTAGGCCATTGTGCTGCTCATAGTCGACAACGGCAGCGTCGCCCGCCTCAATCCCTTGGCGCAAGTTTTGGCACTGGGAGTCGTCCTCTTGTGCCTTCCTCACTTCCTCCCATAAAGCCCATGTTGGTCTGGTTATAGCCTCTAGCTCGGCAACGTCCGTCCGTCTTGACAGTGCGTCGGCCACGGCGTTTTGTTGGCCCTGCCGGTACACTATCTCAAAGTTGAAGCCCATGAGCTTCGAGACAAACTTCTGCTGCTCAGGCATCACGATCCTTTGCTCGAGAAAGTTCTTGAGCGGTTGTTGGTCGGTCACGATACGAAAGCATCTCTTTCACGTACACAGACAACCCTAGTTGGGTCGTGCCTAGTGCCTTGCTGAGAAAGGCCAAGGGACGTCCTTCCTGTACTAGCACCGCACCAATCCCTATGTCGCTTGCGTCCGTGTGTACCTCGAACAAAACATCGAACCTCGGCATTGCTAGCACGGGCGTTGTGATCATTACGCCATTAAGCCTCTTGAATGCGATCTCGCTAGCTTCGGTCTACTTGAACCCTCATTTCTTGGTCCACTCGGTCAAAGTCTTGGCAATGGTCCGGTAGTTTTTCACGAACTTCCGGTAGTAGCCCGTGAGCCCTAGGAATCTGCGTAGCTGCGTTAGGCTTGTCGGTTTAGGCCAATCGACCATAGCCTCGATCTTCCTTGGGTCGACTTTTACGTCATCATGAAAGATAAAGTGACCAAGATATTCGACCATCTCTTGTCCAAACGAGCACTTGGATGGATTGATGTGGAATGAGTTGGCTTCCAAGATTTCGAGTACAACACGTAAGTGCTCAATATGCTCGGCCCATGTCTTCGAGTAGACCAAGATGTCGTCGAAGAATACTAAGACGAATTTGCGTAGATTGTAATATCCCATTCAGTAATTAATAAAAGTAATTAAGTTCTAAGTTAGAACTATTTTACTTTTATTAATAATGATCTTCAATATTTTCAAGCCTTAATAAATCTCTTAGAATTTTATTATTCATTTTAAGGTCAAGATCAATCCATTAATTTGGAAGTATAATTTAGCAAAGGTTGGCCTTATAAGTAAATGAAGCTCGGTTCAAGTTATCAGTGCCGAGAAATTCCTAAGTTATAGTCGAGCCTTACTATTAAATACTTAGAAATTTTCTAAGTGTTTAAGTAATCAAGATAATGAAATGAACCGTTCAGTTAATAACTAGAACCGATTCACTTGGCTCGACATTAAAGTAAAATCGGAATCGTTTTTCGGTAAATTGAGTTAGTCGAGTAAATGTTAGTGCCTAAGTATTTTATGTGATGTATATGATTTGATTGATAAGTTATAAGGAGTAAGTAGAAATTATTTAGACAAGAAGGTCTATTTATATTATTAAGAGTATATTCGAAATTATATTCGGAAGTGTCGAGTTCTTTGGTGTTCGATTGTAATCAGTAATTAAGTCCAATTTCGTTTCTGAAAATTTTATTATCTTGGATTTTTTAACATGTTCCAAGATCATTATTAAGATTTAAAATGTTCAGCATTAAAAATAAAAAAAAAATGCAAAAAGCAAAAGAGGGAAAATCCGAAATTTTTAGAATTTTCGATTTTACGGTAAACGTTCGTTTTAAACCAGAATTCAGTTCCGTAAATTGGAGAATTTTCATTAAGTCTCGGAATTTAATCATTGAGATCACATTAGGATCAGGAGAGAGGCCTTTCTAAGCATTGACTATAGGTTGGAGAAGTTTACAAGTTAAGAATACTATTTATTATCTATATTTATTTTTACAAGTTTGTATTGTTTAATTTGTTAATTTTTTCACTCAATGTTCTTGTCTAAAACATTTTGCCTATAAATAGAGGCCTCGATTTCAGAGATTTTCATCATAGAAGAATTACAAAATTTATATAGTTCATTAGAGAGAATAAGTTATAGAAAAAAAAAGTGTGAAATAAAGAAATTGGGAAGGGAGGAAGAATAAATTTTCTAGCAAGAAGAAGTTAATATCCTCATCCTAATTTCATACTTTATAGATGATATTAAATGTTTATTAGTATATACTAATGACTTAGAAATGAGTTTATAATCAAAGTAATAAATACAAGAAGTTAAAGTTGTCTTAAGATTATTTGTATGATAGATGTACTAGGTTTTAATGAGATTCTTATAATGATAAAAATAAACCAGTAAAGTATGATTTAAATGAGTAATTCTTATGTAAATAAAGAGTACATAAGAAAAAGAATCATGTCATTTGGCATAGTATAGCTTGAGTTATACATTTTTGAAGTTAAGCATGCAAGTTGAATTTTATGTTCTTTATTTCAGCTGTAACATTAAAATTCTAATAACTCGATATATATGCATTATAAAATTATAAAATATTTACGACATGCTTATATATGGGTTAAGAACATGACTGCCAAATTTCATAATTTTATGTTGAGAAATGAAAGAGTTAAAATATTTATATGGCATACATGTCAAGATGATTTTATATGCAAGAGTATTCAGTACATGGTTGAGTTTTTAAAGTGGAATTTTTAGGAAAAATTTTTATATAAGTGATGAGCAATTTGACCAAGTTTTAGTTCAATATGTTGAGTGTGTGATTTTATAAATTGTTTCAAGTCTAGTATATCAATATCATAATTTATTGTTATGATAAAAACTTGTATTAAATGAGCATCAAGTTTGAGATTTTAATACCAAGCAAGTTTAAGACAAGTTTGATAGATTAAAAATCCTTATAAATCATATAGATATATGATGTTGGTAAAAGTTAAAATTGTTTTGATATACTCGGTTATCTATTATGTGAAATTTAGCTTATTTTCACTTTCGAGTCATTCTAAGTTTCATGAGTAAAACAATATTTAAGATTTGGATTTATGATTTATATGTGAAAGTACTCAATTTTAAGTAAAAGTTAAGAAGTGTTTAAGATTAATAGTTTAAATTTGGATTTTAGTGAATTTTTTAGAGTGTTCATTAAAATTCGGATAAGTGAAAGAATCAAGAATTCAAGCATCTTATTGAGTATATGAGCATAGTACTTAGTATATTGATTTATATTTTTATGTAGCTTGAAGATTCAAAAATATCATTCAGCACTTACGAGTTTTCAAAAGAAGAAAGGTGGGAAGCCAGCCTGGGTATTACATTGACTATAATATGATATCATGTCCGAGGTATGTATACAGTTTATACGCTTGGGATGAAGGCTCCTAGTTGCCTTTACAGTACATCCTAAGTTCTGATGGAGGCCATTAGTTGTCTTAGAAATATCCATCAGAGTGTGCACACGTATCCGATCAGATATCGGCCAAATTACAGATTCAGTTTCAGTTACTGGAACAGATTTCCAGTCCAGATATATACCAACGATTATGATATTGTATTATTTTTGCTTTTTACTTTAGTATGGGTTATTTTGGGGTACAAAAGGACCAGTACTCACCCCCATTGTGTTTTTCAGGTAACAAGGTCGGGCCGGAGGTGTGAGCTCGGATGTGGTGGTGATGGTCGTGCACTTGTGGACATTTAATTTATGAACTACTATGTCTGTATAATTATTCACGTTTTTAAGTATTTCCGCTACGCATATCAAGACTTGAACTTGCATGTGACTAAATATCATATTCCAGACTTTAATAATTTCATTAGTATGAATATGGTCCAGTTTACATGCGAGTTTAAATAAATCTGTTTTCATTATGTCTAAATCAGTAAGTTAGACAAAGTTTAAAGATAAATAGATTTTAGAAAAGATAAGTTTGAGTAGCATCTCGAGTTAAGAGCAAAAATATTTTGAAAAATTTATAAGTATTTTCGAAGTGAAAGTTGCGAAAAAAAAAAAAAAAATTTACTCTGATAAGCGGGGTGTTACAGGTGGTATCAGAGTTAAGTTTAAGTGCTCTGTATACTAAAAGTTTAAGTTTCAGAAAGCAGTTTCAGGAAAACCGACTACACCATACTCACACCTCGCCGACTACCAGGTAAGTGTTGTTTAAAGTTTTTACAAAAGTTTTTATATAAACAATGTACTAATTCTATGCTCAATAGGATTCAGATATCCTAACTCTTGAAATCAGTTATGATGCTTAAAATCAGTAATAGAAATTCCTTTAGAATAATTTCAGATCTATATTCTATTGGAAGTTAGAGTTTCCTTGCCTATTATGTTAAAGTCTATCTTATGTTTTGGTAAATATTACGGTTAATTATTCAGATGGCACGCCGTGGTAACCAATCTCAGAGGGAGATGGCGACAGCGGAAGTAGTTGCTCAATTCCGAGGCTACAATGCTGAGAAGTTTTCTGGACAAGGAGATCCTCGCCTTGTAGATGAGTGGATCCAGGGTCTAGAGTCAATCTTTGAGATCACTGAGTGCTTAGAGAGACATCGTATTCACTGTGCTCAGCTGTAGATGACGGGAGATGCCCGTCTCTGGTGGAACTCTTACTGGGGCATGCGTCCTGGTGAAAAGGAGAATCTCATTTGGGGCCAGTTCAAGGAGATACTGGAAGAAAATTATTACCTTAACCACTACAAGGCTGAGATGGAACGCCAATTCTTGGCGTTAGTCTAGGGAAATCGCTCAGTTGATGAATATGAGCGAGAGTTTACTCGTCTGGGGTCCTTTGCTACCTGTCTGTTAGATACGGAGGCGAAGAAGGCATGACATTTTCGAGATGGGCTGATACCATCGATCCGTCATCATGCAGCTGGACATAATATTCAGACTCATGCTGATATTGTGGCCAAGGCTCATGAGATTGAGGCCAGTTTCAGAAGAGGAGATGATCAAGTCCAGGTGCAGCCATTAATTCAATTCCATCACTACCCCCAGTTGTAACGCCCCGTTTTATTTTAAAGAGTTTACTGAATTAATTAATGAAAATCAGAGTTTCTTTTTTAAAAATCCAAGTCAAAAACCTTTAACGAGAAACGGGCGCTACTTACTACGAACAACAACAAATAACACACATCCATTAACTCAAGGAAACTACACATGCACGAGCTGACAATAAAACTAATCCCAATAATGCATAAAAGTCTCAAAAACATTTCTAAAGGTCTAGCACTAGTCAAAGTTCAACCAACATAAACATAGTTCGAAAAGTGAAAGCAGTAAATGATCCAAAGCAAATAAATAAATATCAAGTTTACGGAAGCATAGGTTTTCAAACACATATGACCACCATCTCGCTCGTCCTACGCCACCGCCTCCAGCTCGTCTCAACCTAGAACAAGGAAGAGAAAAGACAACAAGAAAAATAATGGGGGTGAGCAACCAACTAGCTCACCATTATCGCACAGTTATCCCGCATAATTATTTTAAAAGCAGTAACACAATATTCAGTATGCATAGAATCCAACAGTCTAAACCCCCTACCCAGCCCTATCGCAAAACTCCTATGTACATACAACAACCTTCCGACAAAACATCGGCAAGGCCGTAACTGGAAAATTTCCCCCACCCCGAATCACTCACGGATCATGGGAGTCCACCCCGAACTACTCACGGATCATGTATGTTTTCCAGGAGACAAGTGGAGATGTTTTTCCCCCCCGAAACTCACACGGATCAGGGCGTCGCCTCCCGGATACAACGGGCAGGTGACCTCACACTATTATGCATTCGTCAAAGGCACTACCAATAGGAATACTTAGACTAGGGTTCTCACGCATACATTCAATTTTCAAAAGAAGAATTATACGAAATAAATAGTGCGATAAATATGGAATACAACAAAAGTGTACCCACCTGATAGCAGCAACAGCTCACAGAATCACAAATCCAGAAACGAGGCGAGGTCAACACCTCTAGACACCTACATTATGACAAGATCCTACAATCAGAATCTATCTCGTCTTAAATCAGAAATCACAAGGCAGACCTAGTCGAACTCGTTTCGACTAAGTAGTTCGTGAAGTTCTGTGGATGTTGGAACACTAAGACTCGGCACTAAACTCGACCAAAACACGCATGGGAGTTCACACTAATCCATCTAAGGATTGACCAAGTCAAACTTAAATCAAGTTGAGTCCCAAATTTTCATATAACAATTATGTTCGAAAATAGAAATCATTTAATCGCATAAAATTCGAAGGTCAAGCTACCCTACGAATTAAGCTCTGAAAATTTATACAAAATTTTAACTCCCAGAAACATGTAAAAGCACAAAGTTTCAGCTTTAAACTCAAAATACCCCATTTTATAAAATTCGAACAGTAATTCAGCAAAATGGGCACCTTAATTCATACTCAGACTTAATGAATGCAAATGAACCTGAAAATTTTACACAGCAACATACAGTATGCCAAAGTCCACTTATAAAAGTTTCAGCCTTAAATGATAACTGCTGCTATTTTTAAAAATTCAAACGAGCAACAACAGTTTATTGAATTTAAATCCAAACTGAAACCAAACAAACTCTAAAAATTCCCATATTTTACAAACATGATCAAACACCTAAAATATGACGTTCAGTAAACTTTCAGAATTTTCCATGCAGTAACCGATTTTTAAAAATTCAAACAACACTTCTGCAGAATCAATAAATAAAATATTATCCATATCAAATCAACTCCACAAATTCTGAAAATTTAACACAACACATATAAGACACAGTGGCATGACATATTCAAATTTCAGCTCATTTTACTCAGGAATGAATTTATTATGCATTTAACAATATTCTGGACAGAACACAATTTAATTATTTAAAATAGCTACAGGTCTCCAAAAATTATGAAAATTTTACACAAGGCAGGAAATGAACAGATAACACATCCCTCAAAATTTCACATTGTTTCGAGCAGCGAGCTATTTTTAAAAATTCGAACATCAAAACAGCGATTAACAAGCTCGACAACTTGACAAGTAAATCACAACACACAATTTATTGTCCGAGGCCTTTTCATAAGACCAAGGACTCGACATTGTTCCATTATCCACCAACTTACACGACTTTCAAAGTCTCGTTCGATTTTTGAGAAAATCGAAGAGATCCCGAACATACGATAACACATAACATCATAATAACACATAATCGCACATATTCACATCAAGCGATTCACACATATATTACATTGTTCAACGAGCACTTCACGACAATATATATTACATTGTTCAACGAGCACTTCACGACAATAGTGTTTATATAACATCACAACAAATTCATAAACAATTAACATCATTGAGCANCGAACTCGTTTCGACTAAGTAGTTCGTGAAGTTCTGTGGATGTTGGAACACTAAGACTCGGCACTAAACTCGACCAAAACACGCAAGGAAGTTCACACTAATCCATCTAAGGATTGACCAAGTCAAACTTAAATCAAGTCGAGTCCCAAATTTTCACATAACAATTATGTTCGAAAATAGAAATCATTTAATCGCATAAAATTAGAAGGTCAAGCTACCCTACGAATTAAGGTCTGAAAATTTATACAAAATTTTAACTCCCAGAAACATGTAAAATCACAAAGTTTCAGCTTTAAACTCAAAATACCCCATTTTATAAAATTCGAACAGTAATTCAGCAAAAAGGGCACCTTAATTCATACTCAGACTTAATGAATGCAAATGAACCTGAAAATTTTACACAGCAACTTACAGTATGCCAAAGTTGACTTATAAAAGTTTCAGCCTTAAATGATAACTGCTGCTATTTTTAAAAATTCAAACGAGCAACAGCAGTTTATCGAATTTAAATCCAAACTGAAACCAAACGAACTCTAAAAGTTCCCATATTTTACAAACATGATCAAACACCTAAAATATGAATCTCAGTAAAATTTCCGAATTTTCCATGCAGTAACCGATTTTTAAAAATTCGAACAACACTTCTGCAGAATCAATAAATAAAATATTATCCATATCAAATCAACTCCGAAAATTCTGAAAATTTAACACAACACATATAAGACACAGAGGCATGACATATTCACATTTCAGCTCATTTTACTCAGGAATGAATTTATTATGCATTTAACAATATTCTGGTTAGAACACAATTTAATTATTTAAAATAGCTACAGGTCTCCAAAAATTATGAAAATTTTACACAAGGCAGGAAATGAACAGATAACACATCCCTCAAAATTTCACATCGTTTCGAGCAGCGAGCTATTTTTAAAAATTCGAACATCAAAACAGCGATTAACAAGCTCGACAACTTGACAAGTAAATCACAACACACAATTTATTGTCCGAGGCCTTTTCATAAGACCAAGGACTCGACATTGTTCCATTATCCACCAACTTACACGACTTTCGAGGTCTCGTTCGATTTTTGAGAAAATCGAAGAGATCCCGAACATACGATAACACATAACATCATAATAACACATAATCGCACATATTCACATCAAGCGATTCACACATATATTACATTGTTCAACGAGCACTTCACGGCAATAGTGTTTATATAACATCACAACAAATTCATAAACAATTAACATCATTGAGCACATAAATCCGCAGAGCACGATTATCGCATTAAAGGAACACGAAATTTAAATCAACAAAGGGCCAAGGCTCGATACCGTTCTCGGAAAGCGTGAGAATGGTTCGAACGGATTTACGGGTCGACGGGCTCGACGGCTACGCGCGTCTCGCCGGGGAAGGAGCAGCGGCTGAACGGGGCCTTCGCGAGGGGCTGCGAGCCTGAGGATGACGGCTCGCGGAGGTGCAGCGAAGAGAAGTTCGCCGAGGCTGCTGTTCGTGAATGGGATTCGCCGGAAATGACCTCGACGGGGCTTGCAGGAGCGGTGGAGCAGCTTCGTGGGTGGGGGGTCGTCAAGGGGTTGTTGTTCACGAGCAGAGGAACTCGCTGGTTCGCGGAGGAGATGGCGGGGATCGTCCGTGGGTCATTTTTCTCGTTCGCGTGAGCAGCAGCACACCGTGGTCGCTCGCGGTGGAGGGTCGCCGGAAAGGACGCTGGGACGGCGGAGGGCTCGGAGTTGCAGATGGGGGAAACTCGCGGAGGAAAGGGAGGTTATGGCAGCTCGCGGTGGTTCTGATCGCCGATGGCAGGGACTCGCCGGGAATAGCTCATGGACGGCCTGTGCGCGCAGAAGAAGGGGAAGACGAGGGCGAGGGTCGATGAGATTTTTCTCCTTCTGCCGAAACGCAAGCGAGGGAGGGAGATTGGAGAGATTGCTGCGCGTTTTCGATCGAGAGAGAGAGGAAGAGATACATAGACTAGGTTAAAGACTTTCCTGGTTTACAAGAAATAAATATCACGCTCACAATGAGAGAACCGGGTTTGGGCCATTGGACCGGTTTTTGGCTCGCGGGCCGGTCGGTTGGGCTGGTTTGCGACAATAAATCGGCTCACGGGCTCGGTTTCGGTTCAAACGCATATTCTCGGGCCCGATAAAATCGCACGAAATATATTCGGCTCAGGCCCGATTCAATCACACGAAAATAAATCCAGCTCTCAGGCTCGGGTTCTCCGATTACTAATTTCGACAGTACCAATCGATCGCACGATAAATAAACAAAACTCCGGACAATATACATTAAATAC
>BKCP01012026.1:0-13142 GCA_008636005.1 Striga asiatica | reverse complement strand
AAACGCGATAACGTTCGGGACAGTCCATGACCTCGAAAATCGTTTCAAGGCCCTGAACCCATTCGTCGACAATACGGGGATCTCCCTGACCGGAAAACTTCTCTAGATGATAGTCGCGAAATTGTGCGACTACCTCAGACTGTGAAGGTTCACGATGAGCCGAACTTCTATGAGATGACATCTGAATATTGAAAGAGTTTGACATGATTAAGTATAAGAATAAGATATATTATCCGATTTGTGGGACATACAAATTTCTTGACGAGTTGTCAATTCTATCATGAATACTTTAGGTTATAAACCCTGAACATGATTCGAGCACCTTAACTAGTCCATAACAGTGATTTCCATAACATAACTGAGCATAGGCATAGTAAATTGTTTATAATTTAAAGCATGTATCAGCACTTACCTGATAGCCGGTGGAGTGTGAACTTGACGTGATCGAATATTTGAAAATTTTTTACTTTCAAAATTATTCAGAGACGCAGAAACGTGCTCTGATACCAACTGTAACGCCCCGCCCTAACTTAATTATCAGAGTGCGTTTGTAAGATATCTTTTTAAAAAAAAAATAGTTTAAGAATATGATTCGGAGCGTTACTAAAACATTTAATTTATCTTTAAAAATCCGTTATGATCATTTAAAATTTACAACAAAAACGGATTTTACAGAATATACAATCCGACTATGAAATCGGATCAAAAATCAAAGTTTGTCAAACAGTAAGTTCAGCGGAATATAGCGTGGCAAAATATACAGCAAAAGATTTAACTTCGATCCACCCGTCAACTTCACAGCTCCGGACCGACTTCATGACCTGAAAAATTTCATAAAAGTGGGGTGTAAGTACCACTGTACTCCGTAGGAACTCATACTAAAGTAAACAGCAATAATAATAGTAACATCATGATCAAAAGCATATAACATAACCGTGAATTTCCTGGTCAACAGTATAAACCGGACCGGGACCCGTGAATCTACCGGTTGTCATGATGATAATGATAATGATAATGATGATGACAATAATAAGCCGGAATCCATGTGCACATACTAGTGGTAGATGACGCCACTAGAACTTAGAATGGAATTATGGCAACCTGAACCGGCCAACATCCATTCCAAGCGGAAAACATAATTTGACATACCTTGAACATGATATCGTAATTATAATCAATGTAATACCCAGTCTGAGTCCCCACCTGTACTGAAAATATGAACTGGAAGTGCTGATAGCCGTGAACTGATCAAACTGTAACATAATATAAACAATTACTAAATACTATGCTCAGATCGATAAATTTAACTGTTAAGATGTTCGACTCGATTTAATATGATATCCGGATATAAAGGAACGCACTAAAGGTTCACAAAAATATTTTTAAGTTCGGAAATTACACTGATATGCTTAACTGATCTGGTTCGGCTCGGAAAATAATTTAAATTTCAGAATAAAACTCGGACTGAAAATTACGAACCAAAACGGACTCGAACCGCCGGCTAAACCGGCCGGTTCGCTAACTGGATGAACCGGGTCGGGTTGAACCGGACCGGGTTGGACCACCGGTTCACACTGGACCGGGTGGTCACGGGCTGGCTGGGCTCGGTCCCGTGCCGGGCCTGCTGGAGCCATGGCACGGCACTGGACACGGGCTAGGCATGACTGGCCTCGGCACTAGGCGCTGCTGGGCGCGGGCAGTGCGGCTGGCACTGGCCCTGGCACTGGCCGGGCGCGAGGGACGCGGGATAAGCGCGTACCCGGGCTAACTGGGCACTGGGCGTGCGGCTGGCACGACCCAGGTGCGACTGGCGCGAGAAATAACACGGCCAGACATGACTCGGGCATCTCGGGTGCGACTATGGCTTGTCAGGGCGCTGCCGGGCGACCCTGGGCACGCGGGCGTGCTGTTGGGCACGTCCCGAGGCCTATTAAGTTACTCGGGGTCAATAAGGCACAGTACTACACACTCGGGTGTGCTGTTGGCACGACCCGAGGTCAGCAGCGCGTGGCACGAGTGACTGTCCCGGGGTCGCGCATACCCGGCACTGGGACAGCACTGCCGGCATGGCCGCTATGTGCGGCAGCATGCCGTGACCGGCCCTTGCCGGCCGTTCGGCCACTTTCCTTGATCAAAATGACATAACATGACATGATTAACACATTTATACATACATGGGTCTGAGGGTCAAGATAAAACATGAAATTTGATTTTATTTAGCATGACGGGCCACGGCGTGCGCGATAGGCGCGTCCGACGGCCCTTGGCGTGTACCCTCGACCAAACATGATATTTTCTCGGGCAAGATGAATAGATTGACCATCATTTATCATTTAAAGGCTGTTGGAACACAAATGTCCCTAACAAAGTTGATCACAATGAAAGATACCCTAGTAGGGCAAGACACGGCCCGTGGGCGCGTGCTACGTGCACGGTCCACTTCCCTTGGCCATTTCCTCAACAAATCGACAACTTATCTCGGGCTATCTTTTAAAACTGAACATAATACATTAAATAAGGACTAATGATGCATGGTTTGCCCGAGGAAAGTCGACTACATAAAGAGATGATTTGCTATGGCTTAAAATGTGCACCCGAGAGCATTTTCGGACTTTACATGAACTTAGACTTATAATTTGAACTTGGCATGATATATATAACATCATAACAGGGTTAGTATCATATTACCCTTTGATTGCCTGAAGAAAGTTGGCAAGAAATTGGTGATGGTTGTTCCCTTTTCTTTCTTTGCGCGCGCGTACGTAGAGTTGGATTAATAAATCTTAATCTTGCTTATAGTTTGCTTAAGGTATGTTTGGGAAATAGCTGCGGTTATAAGTTAAATATATGTCCAAACTCTTGATTTATAGGCGTGAAAATGGAGCAAAATGAGATAAAAGCTCACGGCCAATGAGCTCGTGCCATTTGCCGCGTTCCTAGGGCACGAGGTGTACTTTCATGGGCTTAGTCATCACTTACTTGGCACCACAAGGCCACTTGGCTAGGAAAGGATATTGTTCACGTGAATTTGCCCAAACATTTGTCCACTTGAGTTTATTAATTAGTTAAGCACGCTTAGGGCTCGATTATGCGTGATTACTCTAGATTAAGGTGATTAGAAGAAAATTAAGCACCCTAGCCGTGCCATTAGCAATATTTAAGGACATATGATAGTAGAATGATTACTTAGGCTTAAAATGAACATAATTGAGGTACTTAAGGAACCATTAAGTACGATTATGCGTATGATTACGCACGATTAGCGCAAGATTAGCACATTTATCGCTCGATTAAATATGATTTAATTCGATAATATTTTTATCGGGCGATTGAACATAAATTGGCTTATACTTTGGATTCCGAGAATAATATGAACATTACGAAGCTAAGTACGTAATTTACATTAGGTAAAAATGGGCTATTACAATACTGTAATAGCCCAGTAACATGACCCGTAGTGCGATATTGTCCGCTCTGGGTACTTTCATCCTTCCCCGCACGGTTTTGCCTTTGGGAGCAAGCTCACCAAAACGCGTCACACTAGTGAAGGTATCCACAACCACTTATATGGCATGCTTCGTTCTCCTTCACAACCGATGTGGGATATTACATCCACCCCCCTCACAGGGGCCCAGCGTCCTCGCTGGCACATGGCCCGGGTACTGGCTCTGATACCACTGTAACAGCCCAGTAACATGACCCGTAGTGCGATATTGTCCGCTCTGGGTACTTTCATCCTTCCCCGCACGGTTTTGCCTTTGGGAGCAAGCTCACCAAAACGCGTCACACTAGTGAAGGTATCCACAGCCACTTATATGGCATGCTTCGTTCTCCTTCACAACCGATGTGGGATATTACAATGGCGACCTTAGTTGCTGGACGGGATGGTGCAGGCGGTGGAGGGGCGCTGCGAGGACTCGCCGGAGGAGGGCGCCGATTGCTGTGGCTGTGCGCGACGAGAACAGATCCGATGTCGCGAAATGAAGGTTTTGGCCGCAGCGTGGCAGAGTTGCAGGCGCGGCCTGGAGGAGAAGGGTGATGGCGCGACGATGCTCGGGGGGAGGAGGACTCGCCGGTCACTCTTCAGACGGGAGAAGAGCAGCGATTTGGCGAGAGGAGAAAGGAGATGGTGACGAAAAGGGTTTCAACGAGAGAGATGAGCATGTCGGCTTTTTGCGTGAGAGAGAAGAGGGATCGCGGCTTTTCTTTTCTTTCTCCACAATACACACACTAGGTTGAAGGGGAAAGCCGGGCCGATATTTGGGCTAGGGAGAACGGGTTCGCTCGGTTTAAGAAGCTCGGGCCGGTTCTCCTGGGCTCAACATTCAGCTCGGTCTTTCAGGTTCAACTTAACCGATAATTATATTAATTCGGTTCGCTAGAAAATTTAAAATAAAATTGGATATTATTAATATAAATAATATACACATTAATTATTAATTAATAACACACATTTAGACATATAAAGACAATTAGGCATTCAATAAGTAATAATAATAATAATAACAACAATCCCAAATAATTTGTAAACAACGGGTTTACGAGTCGGCCGTTTTCGACTACCGGTTTATTGGCTCAATCTCATAAAATCCGAACATATATAACGCTTGGAAAAAAAAAATCCATACTAATAATGCCTAAATATCCAAAAAATCCATTATTCAAACGGATTATATTTGGTTCACGCGATTAAATCGAAATCGCCGAACGACAAGCGTTTTTCAATAAAACAATTGAGTACTCCAACCTTTTATTTAAGTCGACATCGCGACCAATAAATAAATATAACCTTGAAAATAATATTCGATAAATAGAAAAATTTGAGAATTTCTATAAATCGAACGGGACGCTACACTCGGAGGGCCGATAAGGCTCGTGGCTACATCAAGTCACTGAACAAAAATTCTCAACATATAAATTCACTTATGGCCGAATATTTAACATAAAAAATGATGACTATAAAGGCTGAAACATGCTCGGTACTAAGGCTCGGGGGTCCAAAATAGCACATTTTTATGAACAAGATGACCGAACAAACAAACTCCAATCAGGATCAAACTTTTACACCATCAATGACATAATATATGAGGATGATTAAGCTATCAATCTCGAATTAGGCAAGCTTGCAACTAAAAATCTATTTTTAAGTCCATTTATTTATTAAAGTCGGAACTTGCATTTAAACACATGCATGGCTCAATTTTACTTCATGATAATTCCTATTTTATCATAAAATAGCTATGTGAGAATGATGGTTCAGGCTAACCTTCATCAAAAATAAAAAATGGCTTGCTAGGGCTTGCTCGGGCTCGCACACGGCTTTAGGGAGTTAGGCTCGACTTGGGGTGGAATTGGCTGCACTCAATGAACTCAAAAGACTTATGAAAAATCTAAGAAACACTTAGAAGTTGCTAAGCCTTGTGAGAATATGGCTGGAATGGCTTGGAGCTCGTGAACTCCTCCACCCAGGTGCCTCACGCGCGAGAAGGCTAAGGTAAGTTAGCTCTCGGTTTTTCTCTCAAATCCTCACAAAGTGTTCGAGCATATGAAGTGTAAAAGAGCTAAAAGGGCTGAAGAATGAGTCTTATGTAGGTGGTGGGGCAGATTGCTCAAGATGGAGTCAAAGGGAGATAAAATGGGTGGACTTCTCTTCACTCCATGAGCATGGGGAGTTGGGGCTGCATTGGGGATGACTTGGGTGGAGTTTGAGGAGGTTTTCAGAGCATCTTGGCAGGAGACAAAAATCTGGTCGGGCAGGTGCATGAGTGGGAGACAAAGATTCCACTAATGAATAAAATATTCATTAGTGGAATTGGGCTCAAGAAATTGGACTGCCACGCTGCCGCGCTGGGCCTGGACGCTGGCCTTGGGCGCGGGCTGCTGGGCGGCACGAGCTGGGCGTGGCCTGCTGGGCTGGGCGCGGGTCTTCATGGACTGCTCGCGTGCATGATGTTTGGGCCGAGTATAATGCATCTTGTTGTGATCCAAGGACTTAGAAAAATGTCAAGGATGATCCAAACACTTAACCAAGCATTTGGCATGGCTCGGCTCGGACCTTGGGCGGGGAAGGCTCGGGAAATGGCCAAGGCTCGAGGATAAATGTGTAGGGCTCGAATGCTTTAAGACTTGAACTTTGATATCTCAATACACTTAGAAAATATTCTAAGTATCAAGATAACAAGGCTTGGCTATGCTCGGGAATGACTATAAAAATGACTCGTAACGAACTAGGGTTCAAGGCCAATAATTTCTAAAATTGATTAGATATAACCTATCAACCCAAATTAATGGATTGATCTTTATCTTAACTTGACATAGAATTTTCCAAAGAATGATCTATCAAACTTAAGAAATAATTGAGCATTAAGCATATAAAATATAACTCAAAATTTTTGAAAATTACGGATTTCACTTATAGTCGAGCAGTGAAACCGTTCTTAATATTATTACTAATTCGGGGCGTTACAACCTATCCTCCTTAAAATATTTCCGTCCTCGAAAATACAATACTAAGGTGCTAGGCCAGAACTCCTACTACAAAACTATATACAGAAGATAAAATAACAGTACATATATATACATCTGAATATCTCAAAACTCGAAATCTGGATAATGAGCTCTGATCTCGGCCTCCCAAGTGGCTTCCGACTGATCGTGGCGACTCCACCAAACTTTGACAAGCTCTATATCTCTGTTCCTCAGCCGACAGACCTTCCGGTCTAGAACTGCTACCGGCTGCTCATCGTATGTCAGGTTCTGCCCGACCTCTAGCTCATCAAAGTTCACTACGTGCCTCGGATCGTACACATACTTTCTCAACATCGACACATGGAAGACGTTGTGTACACCCGAGAGCTCTGGGGGTAACGCCAGACGATAGGCTGTTATGCCAACTCGTTCGAGAATATCGAATGGCCCTATGAATCAGGGCTGCAGTTTCCCCCTCTTCCCGAATCGTACAACGCCCTTCATCCGCGTGATCTTCAGGAACACCTTATCTCCCTGCTCAAACTCAAGCTCCCTTCTATGCTCGTTAGCATAGGCCTTCTGTCGGCTCTGTGCCTCTCTCAGCTTCGCTCGAATCTCGACAACCTTCGGTACTGTGTCCTCGATCAACTTGGAACCGAGAACCTGTTTCTCGCCGACTTCATCCCAATAAAGTGGTGAGCGGAAGTTACGACCATATAAAGCTTCGAACGGTGCCATCTTGATCGACGAGTGATAGCTGTCTTTGTAGGCAACTCCACAGTGGGTAACAACTCTTCCCACGAACCACCTCGCTCTAAGACATAAGCTCGAAGCATGTCCTCAAGCATCTGAATGGTTCGTCCCGACTGTCCGTCGGTCTGTGGGTGATATGCGGAGCTAAACTTCAACTTCGTTCCCATGGACTCGTTCAGACTCTCCCAGAAATGGCCAGTAAACCAGGGATCTCGGTCTGATATAATCTCGGCAGAAACGCCATGGAATCGAACGATTCCCTAGAGGTATGTCTCGGCTAACTGCTCCATGGACAAGTTCATTCTGATGGGCATAAAGTGGGCCGACTTCGTCAGCTAATCCACTACAACCCATACCGCATCGTGGTGCTTGGATGACATCGGTAATCTCGTGACAAAATCCATGGTCAGCTTCTCCCACTTCCACTGCGGAATCTCTAAAGGCTGCAAGAGACCCAGTGGCACCTTGTGCTCGGCCTTTACTTGCTGGCAAATCAAGCACTTCTCAACAATCTCGACGACGTCTCGCTTCATCCCCTTCCACCAAAACGACCATTTCAAGTCGTGATACATTTTGGTGCTACCGGGGTGCGCCAAGTATGGAGCACTGTGCGCCTCTGTCAAGATCTCCTTCTTCAAGGCCTTGATGTTCGGCACAACAATTCTTCCCTTGTACTCTAAGGTACCATCTGTGCCTCGGTAAAAGCACTCTACTCCTCCGGTATGAATCTTTGCCCCTAACGAGCGAACTAACTCGTCAAAGGCTTTATCCCGCCGGATCCTATCTCGAAATGGCCTCCGTACAAATAGTGTATCCAAATCTTTAGGGCGTGAACAACAGCTGCCAACTCAAGGTAGTGAGTCGGGTAGTTCACCTCGTGCGGCTTTAGCTGACGGGAAGCATAAGCCACAACCCTGCCATCTTGCATCAAAACACAACCTATACCCTGCTTTGAGGCATCACTATAGATAGTGAAACCCTGTGTGGGGTCCGGAATAGTCAAGACGGGTGCCGGCGTAAGCCTCGCTTTGAGCTCCTGGATGCTTGACTCACAACGACTATCCCACTCAAACTTCACCGACTTCCTCGTTAAACAAGACAAGGGTAGGGCAATCTTTGAAAACCCCTCGATGAATTGTCTATAATAGCTTGTCAAACCAAGAAAACTCCGAACCTCGGTGGCATTTTTGGCCGTTGACCAGTTCCGAACTGCTTCAATCTTGCTCGGGTCTACCTCAATCCCTCTGGATGTGACGATGTGGCCTAGAAAAACCACTCGATCGAGCAAAAAATTCACACTTTGAGAACTTGGCGTACAGCTTCTCACGCCGAAGAGTCTCCAAAACGGTCCTCAAGTGCTCCTCCTGCTGCTCCGGGCTACTGGAATAGACCAAAATGTCATCAAAGAAGACGATAACAAATCGGTCTAAGAATGGATGGAAGACACGGTTCATGAGATCCATGAATACCGCTGGCGCATTGCTCAAACCAAACGGCATCACTACGAACTCATGGTGACCGTATCTCGTTCTGAAAGTGGTCTTGGCCACGTCGGCCTCCTTGATCTTCAGCTGATGGTAACGAGAGCGGAGATCTATCTTGGAAAACACGCTGGCTCCCCAAGGTGATTCGCTCGGTCAAATGAAACTGAGACTCAACAACTCTTGAATTTGAACCTTCAACTCCTGAAGCTCCTTCGGCGCCATACGATACGGTGCTTTCGACACTAATCTTGCTTTGGGAACTAAGTCTATCGTGAACTCCACCTAACAGCTAGGTGGTCCTCCAGGTAGCTGTTTCGGAAAAGTGTCCACGAATTCACGAACAATGGGTATATCTCTGGGTGTCAACATCTCCGAAGTCTCCCCAACGATGTTAACAAGGAATCTCTTCCAGCCCTCTCTCTGCAAGTACTTCGTCGCTTTCGCCGTGGAAATAACACGCGGTAAGGTTCGGGCTTTCATCCCGAATAATGGAATGCAGTCTCCCTCGATTATGTGTAGTGACACCTCCCTGTCACGACATCTGATGTCTGTGTGGTACCTCGTCAACCAATCCATGCCGGGAGTTAGGTTGAAGTCATTCATCTCGATCACAAACGCTTTTACGAAAACACGCTTTATAGGCATGTCCCCCAAATATGGGATGCTTTCTTCTCTTCGGTGTCTATGAGGTGACGGGAAATGCGCTCTTGCTAGCGAATTTGTGCTCGTATTCCTTTATCGGGTAGCCTCGCCCAAAAAGGCACTCGACTCTTGCTCAATCTCCCCGCGAACTAGTTGCGGTTGAAACTTGGCTTCCAGAATAACTTTGTGCCGATCCCATGTTGTCTGATCATACTCATCCTCCGTCCTCATACGCTAGTAGTCGTTCTATCAATCCTTGGAACTGGCCCACAACTACAGCCTGTCCCCACTCGACGGGTGGGTTCGGAGCTCTGCGGGACAACATTCTGGATAGCCACTTAACTATTTGACTGGGACAGTATAGCCAATTAAGAAATAGCCATACCATACTTGAAATGTTTGATGAAACCGAAAACACCTAGCTTGGCTAGAGTTCCAGTGTACTTAGCTCTTCTGAGTTCTGGCTAGAGTTCTGACTTAGTCTAGAGTTCTGACTCAACTGCAGTTCTGGCTTAGGCTAGAGTCCTTGGACATAGCTGTTCTAGAGTTCTGTCTAGAGTTCTTTTCTAAGCTTATCTTTGTAGAGTTCTCCCTCTAAAGTTTCTCTTTCTTATAGGAGGATAGTTATCTAGGCCCCATACTTGAACTTTGAACAAGCACTTGCAAAACTTAAAACTAAGTCAAGTGACTTACCTCGGAGTCAGCGCGGAGTGAGCGTGGCATGGTCATGCTTTCTTAAACTTTGAAAGTATACAAAAATGCACTCTGCGCTCTGATACCAACTTCTTAACACCCCGCCTTAATAGCTTTGAAAAATCTGAGTAAAATTTTCGCTTTTGTTTTCGAAAGGTGGTGCGACCTTGGTTTTCGAAAACACTAACTTGTTGCGGGATGAAACAGATAAAACTTACTTAACTTACTCACAGACATAAACTAAACATGCAACCAAACTATCCACTACGGATAATGGAATCACACATGCAATGTCAGAAATGTCTCGCACAGTCTATGTCTGGCTAGCGGAAGCATCCGAAATACAGAAATACATGCATACATCTCTGAATAATACATGATCATAAAACTAGGACATAAAATGTGAGTAAAAATGTCCTCAGCTATCATGACCACGCCTTGCCACGTCTGCTCACTCGGCACGCTGGACTCCGACACCTGAAATAAGAAAGACTGTGGGAGTGTGAGCACATCTGAATGCTCGTGGGAAAACTGGAACTGTAATCATCTTAACTGTAAACATAAACTTAAAAGCAGCATAAATTAAATAAGTTGTACTGAACTGTAAACTTTTCTTCAACTTTAGCTTTGGTCAAACGACCCTTACTCGGCCCTCAGCTGCTCGTGAGCACACCCCGATGGGATATTAAAGCCCTTGGCCTCCACCGGTACCAGGTGAGACTCGGAAGGCCCTTAGTTCGGCCCCTCATCTGGGAGAACTAACTGTCTCGAACATACCTCTGCCATGGTACAGATGTTATACATCATGTTGAATCCAGTACATGACCCCCACATCTTCGGAAGACCAGTACTGAATAAGACATCATTAATAATACACTAAATCATGGCTTTAATATATATGAGCTGAACTGAAATCTATGGTCAGAAGACCCTCAGCCCTCGGCCGCTATTATGCACACCCCGAATGGGATATTAAGGCCCTTGGCCTCCACTGGGCACCAGGTGAATAATAAGGCCCTCGGCCCGCTCACCGTGGGCCTCTCACTTGGGAGAACTAACTGGACCACAAACGGGATAATTAAACCGTTTGGGTAAATATCTTACTCATGTACCTTATACAGGATAACTGAAATACGCAATGTAACGCCCTGTAAAGGCTCCCACTGATATGCTGGAGATATTTGTTGCAAGTGCTTGAATACAGAAGTAGCTGTCGGAGGCTTGACTCTCCTTTAGCTACATAAACATATAAGCAAATATATGCTAAGTATATGTTCGGAATGCTTAATGATATGCTATGATGCTCGGTTCTATTCCCTCATTTAGCCGGATGAAAAGGGAACGCTCTAATGGTCTCCTAAAAATACACTAAGTCCAGATTTTAGACTGGCTTACTTGACTGGATTGGATTGACTCGGAAAAATACTAAAATTCAAGAAGGTGACTCGGACCGAAAGTCACGAACCACAACGGACTCGAACCGCCGGTCGGACGGGTATGGCCAGAGGGTGCTGGCATGGCCCTGGCACAGCTTGTGCCTCTCGGGTGCACACTATGCACGGCCGAGGCTCGACTGAGGCCCTGTCGTGCAGCTGGGCACAGACAGGTGCGGATTGACAAAGGGCAGACGAGGATAGAGGCCACACCAGCGCTGACCGGCATCCCCGAGGTCACTGGGCACTCGAGCGTGCTGCTGGGCACGCACCATGGCCTACTGGGCTCAACAGACCCGCTACGGGTCAGCACTGGACACGGCACAAGGCTCTGGCGCGAGACCTCGTGCGCTAGGGCTTGGCATGGCGCTGCCGGGCACCGTGCATGCTGTTTGGGCGCTACTTGCGCCGATCCTGGGCACACGGTCACGCACTGGGCGCTGCGGGCGCTGTTGGGTGCACGTGGGCTATGTGTCGCGCCTACCGGGTGCAAGCACTGGCTGGGGCTAGCCTCTGCAGGCTTGGACAGGCACAGGACCGGGCACTGCCGCACTACATGTGCGGCCAGTGACCAAGGCCGGCCCTTGCCGGACCTCCGGCGACTTTTTCCGCTGACATGCATAAAATAACATCTCAATATGATAAAATAGCCACAAAAATGCTAAGGGGAACTAGTAGACCCCCGGTCTACATGCATGTTGCTCGGTAGGGCCTAAATGGCACGTTCGCCGAGCACAAACTCACCGAACCAACTATAAACTCTTAAACATATGAACATGGCCGAGTATTTAAAATCACAAATAGTGGCTAAAGAGGCTGAAATGATAGCTAAAACTAACATGCATGATGAGGTGGCTCGTGTTAGAGTAGGGTACCCGGCGTTCCAATCGGATTGGACGTATTCTACTTGTAAATACGATCTATTGGAATTATATTATAAATAAGGCAATACTTTATTTTAAGACTACGCGTTTATACTATAAATGCACTTAAGATAAAGTCCCTAGATCACTTATGGTTATAAGGTATGGTTGCGCATAGAGATGGTGATCATGGAACATACCTTGAAAGCCGTGATCTTAAATACAGTTCCAAGTCGACGGATGTTTCGAGAAAGGATATCGAATAATCCATAAAAGACTTGCACATAGTATGTATGCTTGTTGGACAAGAATGTTGCATTCCATCAACATTAGCGTATGACGCAAGTACATTTATGTGGGTGCTTGTTAGAGAACAAGTTCACTGAACGTGACCGTATGAAAATTCTTAATGAAGAATTTATTCAGTCGAATAAGAATTTTCATGTTACAATAGTACATGACTAATCCTTAGACTTGAGGCACAATGGTAACTTTGTGCATATTACATTCTACTTTGATTTATCCTTTTGGTAGCTAGCACTATCGTATAAAGGGATATTTTGGGTATTATGTTAATATGTATGGAAGTTTGTTAGTGGCCAACAAAGGATTCGACACTTATGAAGATAAGTGAATTTCCTATGTGTTTCAATGTTAGTAATTCAAAGTCCTTGGCCAAGGCAGAGATGAATGGAGATTCATACCCGGATTACTACAATTTGAAATAGAATCATAGTATTAAGTCAATTTGGGTTTCGACAAAATCATACCCAAGACTTAATCGGGAAATTAGATGTCGAAAGGAT
>BKCP01011959.1:1531099-1546990 GCA_008636005.1 Striga asiatica | reverse complement strand
AAAGGTGCATGCATGATGCACACACACATCCATGAAAATTGAAATAAAAAAGTATACCTCAATTAACACACAGATGGAGGACAAATTTTTACACAAGTCGAGAACAAAGCCAGGATCTTGTGTGTCGAGTTTGCCCTCGGAACCGAAGTAAAATATCATTGGGGCGGTGCTATTGTGTCCGGCCCAATATTCACGGTTCATCACGAACTTTTGTTTGAAAGTTCCGTAGCCATCAGGCTCGAAGTTGCCGTGGTCGAAGGGTTGTGTGTAAAAATATGTCTTAAAACCACGCGGAAGGGGCTCGGTCATATTACGATCACGCCCTCCGAAAGCCGAAAGCCGCTTAGAGCTTCTGAGGGCATCTGCTGCCCTCGGATATCTAAAGTTTGCTTCGGCTTCGAGGAGAAAGGATGAGAGGAGGAGGAGGAGGAGAGGGTAGAATAATCGGAACGAAAGTACCACTCTTGATGCCGGTGGTACTGCCATTGGTTGCTTAGTGAGTAGGGCGCCAAAGAAAAAAATATTTGAATGCTAGTATTAGTTTTTATGTGTTTTGAGTGATGATGGGTAATGTGATGAATGGGGTGAAGGTATTTATAGAAGGGCTTGGCCAATTAATGGTCACTTTTGTGGAGTGTGTGTTATTACTTATTACTATTAGATTGGGTGCGTTGAAAGTTGAAAGACTACTTTTTTCTTTTTTTTCTTTTTTCTTTCTTTCTTACTTTCTTTTGACTAAGTGTGGATTCATAAGGGCCGCGTGCAAACATATTGTGATCTTGATGAATGTGCATTTGGGTACAATCACTTAGGACGAAATTTGGAGGGATTATAATTCGTACGTATATGATTTCCTTTTTAGTGAAATTTGAATTACGCGGCTTTGGTGTTACGGTGTACATTTATATAACAATTGATATTACTAACTACATTACATTAAAAAATATGAAATTTAGAAAATAGTAATAATTTATATCTATGCAATTGATGTGTCATATTCCATCATGAATACCATATCAAATTTACGAAGAAAGCATTTCATATCTTCTTTATTGTTATTATTGATATAATTTCATTTGTGGACAGTCTTACCTAGTGATCAGAATGTTTCACAAGAATATTGTTTAAAGTCGGTTGGTTCGTTATACTTTTCATTTTGACAAAATAAATACTTGTAATATAGTATTTTATAATTTTATTTATAATTTTTTATAATACGGTATTCCATTTTGAAAATATGCATATCTCTAAATAGTCTTACCTTTAGGCTTAGTTAACAAGCCTTACTAATGCAAAAATATGTACTGCAATATAATCAACTTTACATGCAAAACAATGACTAGCCAAGGAAACAATAAACCAAATAACTGAAATATATATATATATATATATATATATATATATATATATATATAGGGGCTGGTTCAAATAAAAACTAGTCCTGGTGTGAGAACCGTGAAAACCATATTTAATGCTATTTTTAATTGTATATGATGCTATTTTTAATATTACATGATGCTATCATTTTCACAAATGCTAATATAATTGTTTTGCTACTTTTAATAAAATATATCCTAGTTAAAAATAGCACTAAATTACAACCAATCATAGCACTTCATACAATTAAAAATAGCGGTTTTCAAGGTTCTCACGCTAGGACTTGGTTCTCATTTGAACCACATCCTATATATATATATATATATATAGATGTGCTCAAATGAGAAAATAGCACAATGAAAGAAATAAGAAATAATATGGACCACTTGATCTACAATTCCAATGGCCAGGATGTAGCTGTCAGTTTTGGATCCCTGCCAACTATTGATGGTATCTCGTAAATAGAGATGAATGTTGTGGTTATTTGTAGAAGTTTAAGGGTAATTTTGTATTTTAATAAAAAGCACTTCTCACACCTAACCCTTCATCTTCTCCCCCAACCCGTCACTCCCACACAGACATACACACAACCACCCTCCTGCCACTGCCCGTCGCCGCCCATCGCACTTCGTCGCCGCCGTCTCAGGCGTCTTCTCGCTCGCTATGTGTCTCTCTCTCACGTTCTCTGCATCTCGTCACCTCCGCCGATTGAACTCGCACAAGGTCACGAGCAGAGCCGCCATCGGCCACCTGCCCCGCCGCCGGCAAGACTATCGCCGCCACAAGCTCAGTCGGTCACGTTGACATTGCCGCCATCGGCTGCCACCGTCACGAACTGAGCCACCATCAGGAACCTACTCTGCCGCCTCCACGAGCCGAGCCACCATCAGCATAGATCCGGCCATCCTTGGATCAATCCGGCCGTATTCTTCTCTACCGTGCAAAGTCGCGATCCTCGCCGACGACCGGAGGTGCAGCAGATGCTTGCGGCCACCGGGAGAGTCAATCTGATGTTTTCTACGGGACATTGTCGTCCGGCGGTGTGAAGGGTGGCGGCGGGCGGCGGGCGGCGGGTGGAGGGCGACGAGCTGAGAGTGACGGGAATATGATGATGTTCATGTGGGGGAGGATTGAATATTGAAAATTAGACAAGTCCAAAGGACTTTGATGCAATTTTAGAATTTTTAATTTATTGTATTTTAATATGTGAGGCATTATTAAATGAGTTTAATAGGTGCACACTAATGATATAAAAAATACACAATATTGTGCATTAAATTGCACATTAAAAATCATGTAACTTAATGAAATCACATATATGCTGTTACTAATTGTTCGGATCGTTTATTTTGGTCATTTTGAATAATGTGCAACATATCTAACACTAATGTGCAGTGTTTCAGTCGCTATTGTGCTTCTGTACAAATCGAACTTTTGCCTAACAAAATTAAAACCCGAACTAAAATACATGATTTATTCGGTAGGTTAACGAAATTACTATAATTATTATAAATAATAATTTTTATATAATAAATATTTATTTAACAATTGAATTATCTTATTTGATATTCTTGCATTAATTTTTATTGTAAATACATAATTTATGAAACACCAAAATTAACGTTGTGCATTGCCATATATAATAATGTGCCTTTGGTCTAGTATTATCGTGCAATCGATTGAGCGGGGGTATTTTTACGTGCGTCTCAATTTTAGAATAATTTAGTGATGTGTAATTTCAGTTAACATTACTGTGCACTTATTAATTTATTTATATATTAAAAATATATTAAGTATTTATATTTTTTATTTAGTATTTTATATTATTGCATGTAGAAATAAATAATATATATATGATATAAAAATTATAAATTTTTAATATATGTGAAAAAATGCACACTGATGTGATAATGTGCATTATTCTATGCATTGATGTGCATTTGGTTTAACACTGTTGTGCAATCCAACCATCTCTAATGTGCAGTGCAGTATTTTTTTTTTGTACCTAAATAATCAAATTTATTTTTTATTTATGTTATATTTATTATTTTTTATGAAATATTTTTATATTATTTTTTGATTTTAAAATATATAATATATATATTTATAGATATATTTATATATAACAAATAATTTTGTATGTATGTGGTATATTATTGTGTATTCTACACCCATGTATTTTTAATGTGCATAATATTGACAATTTTACTATATTAATTAAAAATTCATTTATTAGTTCTTACAAATTACAGTTTTGCCACCTGGACTAAAGTGAAAATAATCAAATTTTATAAAATTACAACCAAGTCCCTTAAAAGTATCAAATTTCTTATAACAAAACCCCTTTCAATTTTTGCAGGTCATTTCTCTGGTAAGGTACCGCAGCCGCCGTCGACTACCCTTATAGGTCGCCGCGTGAACGGCCGTCCTTCAGTCGGCGTCCGACGCGGATCTCGCAGCCGTGAAATCGGCTAAGGGGAGATCCCTCCGCCACGCCCATGCCGGTCAATAGATGTGGACGAAATCATTAGCCTGCGTCTTGATCGCCGTCGATTTTGGGCTCCGGTGATCTCTGAATTCCGGCCGATAGAGTGCTATAGATATGGCGGCTGAAGCGGCGCCGGAGCAGTCTGCGGCCGGAGACGTTGGCGGCGGTGGTTGAAACGACGGAGCGCCGGCGTCTGGTTCTTGTGGGCGGCGATGGTGGTGCGACGGTGGGGTGGCGCGACGGTGGAGGTTGGAGGCGAGTCATCGATGGTGGTGCGACGGTGTGTGTAACTGTGTGTGCAGTCGTGTGTGTAGTGTGTGTAGCGTGTGTGTGAGAGAGAGATGGCAGGCGTGTGTGGTGTGTGTAGTGCGTGGGAGAGAGAGGTGGTTGGGGGATGATTTAATGGTAGTGGCCACGTGGCAGACCATTATTGGAGGTGTGTTAGTGGGTAATTGGCATGGTTGCAATACAATGTCTAAAATACCCTTAATGAATATATAAATGCTTATTTTTTATTACCGTTAGATCATGAGATCTGATGGCTATGATTTATTCTTATTTTTTTCATTGAGCACCATTCTCACCGGAGCGCACCCTATATATATATATATAAATTTATATATATATATATAAATTGATGCCAACAAAATATTTAAATTGAATTAAATTGAAACCAAATTGAATCCAGAACCTCACATTGCACATAGTGGACGCCTCACGACACATCAAGTGGTCAACTATTTGTACAAAAACGTCAGATATCAGAGTATTGACCAATTATGTTAATTAACGACTTTCCTTTTGCAAATTCATTGGTATACCAAGAAAATCAAGTAGATATCTGCCCGTGCAAATTTATCCACTTTATTAATTAATTGACACTAGTTAAAACTTTAAAGACATAAACAATGTGCAGTGGTAGGCAAAGTACACTAGTCTGCACTGCACTTTAGCTTCCTTCTATCACAAATTGTTTGAGTGCGTTAGGATTTTGTATAATTACCTGAAATAATGCCTTTTTTGTTTTTAATTAATTAATGATAGTGGGCTATTGTACGAAGAAGTTAGGGGAAAAAATGATCTATTTTTAATTTCATGGGATTATTTCATGTGCACTAGTTTCAGGTTTTGTGTACAAATTTTCATGTTTTTGATTAATAAATTTTTAGTGGCAAGCTGCCTGAATTTTAGTGAAATCGCCCTCATTGCAGTATTGACATGCATATATATAGAATTTATATACATATATGATATAAAAAATTGATTCATGGACATTATCTAAAATGTAAGTCTTATAATTACGGGAGTGAGGCTCAGTAGGTTAAATCAATGTACTTGGTATTAATGTCTATAAATATGTATGTAGTTGAGATTACTGAATAAGATAACAACTTGACGAGAAGTGTTTCTTACAACTAATTTCGGGGATCATTCTTAAATTGTTAAATTGTAAAAGAGATTTTTAAATTGGCTCTAATTTCGGATCATTCTTAAATTGTTAAAGAGATTTTTGGAGTTAACTAATTGATATTAACATTAATTACTAAAGAAAAAAGAATTAGATGACAGTGTTTGGTCAAGTTCCTCTTGATGCAAAGTTAATTGGGAATTAAGGTACATGAAATGTCATGTCATAATGTGCATCTCCGTATTATCGCCTTATTACAAGCGATCATGCGTGGACCTTCATATGTCAACAAAATATCCACTCGTCTTAGAAAAGTTATTTTTGGAATTGGAACTTTAACAATTCTTTTGTGTGTAAATTTTTATTTGCTAATAGAACACATTTTTTGTTAGAAAGACAATTATATAAAATGTGGTTTAACTCGACTTTAACTGATTTTATTATGGCTAAATATTTAATTCAGGTTGATTTAAATTGTGTAGAAAGATTCTACACATTCTGAGTATATATTCGTGGTATATTTATTTTATTCATAACTATTTTTTGGTGAGTGGAAAATATATTATATAAGTTAGCCATAATGAGCACATAAAACGTTGGTTGCGGGATACGAAGAGTCAAGAGTCTTATCTCACATTGAATTATTATAATAAAAAGTGTTGAAGACGTCACAACAACAAATCTATGCACCAAATATTGGTGACCTTTGTCATTCGTACTTGACAATTGGAATGTGGGGGAGAAAGTAGACGATTTGCAAGCATATAGTAACTCTTCAATTTTGAATTGACTTGAGCAGTTATTTTTCCTATTCAAAAATCCCAGAACTTGGCTAACTTATTTGTTCGATGCCTATTGAAAATTTGCATGATTGGCTTTGAGGGTTGTGATTGTCTTATCTTGTGTGTTGGTAGGTGATATGAGATAACCGTAACAGGTCAAATAAACCGAGGAAGCAACCGAACTGAATCGGGTTAGTCGTCAGCTCGAACGAGGAATGAAGATTTCACAGGTCGAAGAAGAGATCAAGGAGGCGAAGGATACCAGAAGATCGAATTAAAGCCCTCGGATGGCCTTGTGGAAGTTTGACCTGAAGGAGCATCTAGTCGAAAGATCGACCAGATGGGCGTAGCAACAGAGCTCGACATTAATGGTACTCTATCTCGACGTAATCAGGGTCTAATGAGAAAGGATAAAGGATAAGAAGGAATATTATAGGGGGAATAAATTCCCCACGTAAGTAGGGCCACGTGGCCTAACAGAATTAGGCAGCTTGGGTAGTACGAACAGGCAGTCTGGACAACCCACACGGGCATGCTTGGGCAATGTTTGTCCTATTTTTGTTACCCTTTTTACTTGTTTATTTACTTGTTATTTTTCCTTTTGTTAGGTTTTTCTCAGTGTTTTCTGTTTGCGTCGTCTGTTTTTATATGTGTTCTGCTTTTCAGTCGTTCTTCGTTCGTTTTGGTTTTCTTTGTGTGTTTCCTTGTTTTTAGTTGCAGGAGAGTAGGTGGTTCCGGTCTAGATTCGAATACCATTTCCCGAGATTTCTAGCCCTGGATGAGTTCCCGCGACCCGTTGATGACTCGCGGCCCATGAAAATAAAAGAGAATTGAGCTCCCAGATTTTCCAAGTTCCTGCGGCCCGCGGCTTTCAGATCCCACGGCCCACGAAATTACCCATAGGATATATATCATCAGTGAGGCAATATCCCAGTCCCCGCCGTGAAGTAATTGATTTAAAAAATGCGGCTCATGAAGGATATATACCATTAGTGAAGCAATATCCCATATTACTTTGCGAACCATTCACGACGTACCTGATTTCTGGTGCAAGCCCTTCTAAAATATCATATAAAATAGCAGATTGGTGAAGTACATTGATATCCTTGCACAAACTTGGTGTTCCAAAAAACGCATGCCATAGGTCATATGATGCAACAACTTCCAAAATAATTGTTGGTTTTCTACTTCTCCTTGTATATTGCTCAACCCATGCAGTCGGACAATTTCCATCCCCAATGCATGCAATCAATACTGCCCATCATTCCTGGAAATCCATGTTGCTCATCGCATGAATTTTCTTTCCAAATCTTGTTCATTAGGCCTTATGAGGTATTGGTCGTCGAAAATAGGAATGATGCCTTCTACGAATTTCATGAGACATTCCCTCGTTACAGCTTTACTTATTTGCAAGTATTCATCAACATTATCTGTTGGTGTCCCATAGGCCAATACCCTTATGGCTGCAGTACATTTATACAATGGTGATATGCCCAATCTATCACTTCCAATCATTTATCTTCTATTTTTACATTAATTGATCAATTTTAATCATTTTATTTTAGATATTATTTTTATATCACATTAAAAACTAACTAAACTAACTTTTTCAATTAACTTTGGTTAAAAAAAACCCAACCAAAATTAAAATACACAAAAAAGAACTTTTATCCAAGAAAATAAAAATGATAACAAAAATTCTTAATACTAGGTAAAAGTGACTACATTTCGACTCCAGCTCTAGTTGATAGTCTTTTACTCTGATAATGAAGCAACTATATTTTTTTGTTCGAAATGACAATACAAATGATAATAACTCAAAATAAAAGTCTTACACCATGGCCAACCAACTTGTTGGACAAGAAACCACTCCCACCAACACAAATCGGAAAAAGCCCTCGATGGGGGATATCACAATCTGTCCCCCTGCACAGCCACCATGGCCACCGTAGAACTAGAAACAAACATACTAGAGTTAAACATAAATGAACAACAAACTAAATTACAAGAAATATTTTTAATGTCTAGCAGTCGCTTCGAGAGTCTCCCCTGATCACCTGCCCTCTGAAGAAGCCCTGCAGGATAATAGGCTTTTTAACATAAAGCCACTAAGACTCTTCAGCAAGGAGATTTTCAAACCCCACCTAATGCTCCTCAATTAATCTTCTTCCTCTCTCTCTCAGACTGAGCTTCTGATGTAGACCAGGTTTTATAATTTTATCTCTTTCTACTGCCAGACAACCAAACCCCACCATTCCCCCAGTGAATCTTTGAGCACTGATAGCTATAACTAGCTGCCTACCCCTGCTGAAATTTGATCCACTATGTTTGAGAATTCAAGGCCATCTCTCTTCACAGCATCCTCTCTCCCTTGATTTGTTGCATTAAGTTCACACCACCCCAGATAAGCCTTTTCCATAACCCACCTCTCAGCCACCTAAATTTTGTTAAACACCCACTCATTCCTACCTTTCAATAACTCCCACATGATGAAGGTTGACTGACTCAACCATTCTTTCATGCAAGCCCCTTCTCCCCTACTACAGACTTCCCCTCAATAAGACCAAAAGTTAGCTCTATGATTTTCAAAATGCTTCCAAAAGCTTCAAGCATTTAGCTGCTATTGAGCAATTAATCAAAGCATGACTCAAATCTTCTTCCTTAAGGCCATAGCTTTCACAAACTCCATCCACCTTCACCTCCTTCAACTGTAGTTGTTTCTTGACACCTAAAAACTCAAACCAACACCTCTAGATAAAATTTTTCATTTTGGCCAGAATAGGCAACTCCCACAAAGTGTTCCAGATCTTTTGCATTTTTTCTTAGTTATGGCTTGAACTGGTCAACTCTTTCTACTTGCTAGAATAGTGGATGAAAATGGTGGTATGAGCTTTCTTGACTGAAGATATCCCTTTTTGCTACCATGCCAAATGAGTTTATCTCTGGATCCTAGCCCCTTGATTGGAATTTTCAGGATTATCCCTCCATCAAAGGTATTAAAAGTTTGCAACACACACTCCTTGTCCTACCCCCTCTGCCATTCTATCATAAGACCACTCACCAACTGTAGCCTCAGTTTATCTCCCTGAAAAACACACTTAGGTTTAGAATCAGAACTATTTGGCACCCATGGAGAATCGTAAATGTTGATAGATCTACCATCCCCAACTTCAAACCTAGCCCTAATTTTTAAATCCTCGCTACCCTCTAACCAACTCCTCCAAAGCCAAGAATCAGACCCTCTAGGTTCTAAATCCATCAGCTTTCTACCCCAAAAATACCTCCCTTTGATCACTCTGCTAACCAAAAAATTAGTCTTAGTGATTACCCTCCATAGTTGTTTCACTAATAAAGCCTCATTTAAGATTTAAGATCCCTGAACCCCAGCACCCCTGATCTTTAGGTTTGGCCAAAAACTCCCACCTAGCCCAATGAACCCTCTCTTCCCCACTCTCACTTTTTTCCCCACTAAAATATAGAAATCTCTCTATACAGACTAGAGATTATTGACAAAGGCACCCTGAAGCAAGACATTACAAAGGTTGGTATTGCACTTAGAACATACTTAATTAATTTTTCTTTGCATGCTTCACTCAAAAACACATTCCTCCAACTCTTAAGTTTTTTTTAACTCTCTCAATAAAGAACTGAAATACTTCTCTTTTGGATTTTTCAATCCCCAGTCGAAGTCCTAGATACCTAGAAGAGGAAACTTTAGAAATCCCATTCAGCATGAAAACAAATTTCGGACTGTCTATCCAAAGGGGTGTTATTAGAGAAAAAAAAAATAGAAGATTTATCAAGATTAACTAATTACCCTGAATCATTCTCATAATCATTAAGAATTTTTAGCACAATGCCAGCATGATTCCTATCAGCTTTACAGAAAAGAATGGAATCATCAGTAAACAGCAAATAAGAGATGACATGAGCTCTACACCCTAGTTTAAAACCTTTATAGACTCCACTAAGGCTAGCTTGCTTGATTAAATTAGAGAAAGCCTCAGAAATTTGAATAAAAAGATAGGAAGAGAGTGGGTCTCCCTGTATAAGACCTCTAGAAGGTCTTAAAAAACCAAGATGTTGACCTTGGATATTAAAAGAAAAGGATGTAGAACACACATAAGCAAGCAACTAGTCTATAATCCTATCATAAAACCCCATTTTTCTGCAGATTTTAGCCAAGAAAGACCATTTAAACCAGTCATATGCGTTTACCATATCAAGCTTAATAGCTATCAAACAGTTTTTACCTTTTCTTTTGTTATTAAGGAAGTAGGTGTGTTCATTGGCAATTACAATGTTCTCAACTATCTGCCTATCATGAATAAAAGCATCTTGGCAATGAGAGATACAAGCAGGCAACACAACCTTATAGGTCTGAAGTCTGACACACGCTGAGAGTTCAATTTTTTAAGAATGAAAGTCAGAACTGTATGGTTGAGGCCTTTTGGCATTCTTGCCCTTTTTGAAGAAGTCTTGGATAGCAAGGCAAAAAGATGATTTGATCACAAGCCAAGCTTTTTGGTAAAACAAGACCATCATCTCATCAGTTTCTGGATCCATACATTGCTCCATCCCATAATGGCTTCATGAATTTCTCTCTCTCCTATCTCTCTAGTTAACTCCTGATTCATTTCATTATAAATAGAGGTAGGGATACCCTCCGAGTTATAATGATGGTCTAAAGGGTTAGAAGATCTATAAATTCTATCAAAGTGATATAGGATCTCCACAAGCATTTCTTGCCTATTTTCACACTTAGCCCCAACCCCCTAACTAAATGATCTTGGCAATTACTAATCCTTCTCTTTTTGAAAGAGGCCTAGAAGAATCTAGAGTTTATATCTCCCTCTCTAAGCCAAGTCACCCTAGACTTTTGTTTCCAAAAATTTCCTCATCCTTATAGGCTAAATTCAACAAATATCTACAGTTCACCAAGTTTGCCCAATCCTTATCTTCCCCCTCTCTCTCAAGCTCCTCTAACCTATTTTTAAGATTATCAATAGCGTTTTTCTAGAATTAGACTCAGACCCTGCACTCCACTTCATCAAGGTTACCCTTGTTCTCCTAATTCTAGTTTGAATACCAAACATATCATGTCCATCCACTTCACAATTCCAAGCTTTGCCTACCATTTCTAAAAAGTCTTCCCTCTTCACCCATCTAGCATCAAAAGAGAACCTCTTTTTTGAAGAACAGGTAATAAAATCCTTCAAAATAACAATACAATGGTCAGAAGAAATTACAGAACAATGATTAACTTAGCAAAAATGTAGGTACGGGCCCATTCAAGGGAGACAAGAAATCTATCATGTTTTTCTTCCACCAACTCTTCAATCTTTCTGTTACTAGACCAAGTGAATTGGTGACCCACTATATTCACTTCTACCCCTCACAGATTAGACACAAGTTTTCTGAAGTTAATGAAACTAAACTCATCTCTTAATCTCCCTCCTCTCTGCTCCTGGTTATTAAGAATGTCACTAATGTCTCCCCATAAACCACGAATTATTTATTTATTTAAAATAAAATAAAAAAGTGGAAAAAAAGGTGGACCAAAATAAAAAGGACGGATTATAGGAATACGTTTTTGCTTGAAAAACGAATTTGAGGAATACGTTTTTCTTAGTAAAACGTATAACGTGAATACGGTTTACTAAAGAATAATTAATTAACATAATTAATGTAATTAAGTTAATTAAATTAAGTAAAAACGTATAGCCGAAATACGTTTTAAAGTAAAAAAAAATAAAAAACGTATTATTGCAATACGTTTTATGATTAAAATTAATTTTACGATTACTTTTTAATTATAAAACGCATTCTTGAAATACGTTTTATAAATAAAATAAATTTTGGAAATATAAAACGTATTTTGCAAATACGTTTTCTTTGTAAAAATAATTTTTCCCCCAAAAATTAATTTTGCCCTAATTCTACATAAAACGTATTCCTAGAGTACGTTTTTCTCTGCAAAAAAATGCAAAAAAAAATTTTGGATCCATTTCACAACCTGTTCAACCAACTAATATGAATCAATTCGCCCAAAATAATCCAACATACACTATATACAAAAAGTCAACCACAATAATTTATTCAAAACACAAATATCAGTATACAGAATGAAAAAAAAAAAAACAAATATGTTCACAAAATTCCCCGAATACAACACAAACTAATTAAGAGTGTATCGATTCGTAGGATTGCGCTGTCGGTGGCTGATTCGACGTTGTGGTTGTCGTGAAGAAGACGATGTTGTGGACGTGACAAGTTCTTCTTCTTCTTCTTCTTCACCTGTGTAAATCATTTTTTTTTAAATCACAATAAATAAATAAATAAAATAAATAAAATTAGTTTTTTGTTAAGTTAAAAATTTTCACCTTCTTCTTCTTCCTGAGGCCCGGTGTCGGCAGAGGGTTGGCGGTCGCGTCGTCTTCTACCTCCACCAATGTTGGCAGCAGGTTGATGCCTCGCCCGGTGTGACTACGTCCTCTGGGATCGGACGTAGCTCTCCTGCGATAGAACTTGGCTCGACGACGTCCCTTGTGCGACCTCTCCGCCTCCGACAGTTAGAGAACTGTATAGAAGGCTCTTGGCCTGTTGGAATGCCGCCAACATATCTGGATGGAGTGTATGATATAGGTGGTCCACGTTAGATAACGTGTGATAAGCTCCTCCATGGCGGTAGTCTGAAAATTAAATTCAAAGTAATTAGAATGAAACAAAATAATAATAATAATAATAATAATAATAATAATAATAATAATAATAATAATAATAATAATAAGAGAATAAAAAACACAAATATATATTACTTACATCACACTTCCCCTGCTCGGCAAGTGGGTGAAAGTCTCTGTCCGGTTAGGCCATCACGTACTTGGCAGGGTCACGGAGTAGTCTCACAGTGATATTGTGAAACCAATCAAGGTAACCCGCCTCAGGCTCAATGAATGGCTCCACAGCGATGGATGGGATGACATTTTCGTCTCTATGTTCGACCCAAGCATTCCCAAGCTCTCCGTGAAAGGCGACCCAATCAAAAACTGGCCTCCCAGTCATTCCCTGGCCTCGATGGTGTATCTGATATTCGGTCTCAGTCGTAATGATAGAAGGTTCGGGGGTGGACTGCCGACACCCTAACTGACGGAGGACCCTATCAGGCAGGTGGAGTTCACGGACGTTTCAGTTGAAGATCCACCCCCTATACATCCAGAGGTGTGAACCTTCTGTACACTGGGCCGGGAGAGCATTCCCTTGCAGGTGCCACTGATAGGGTAGCCAATCGAACTGAAAAAAAAAATATAAAAAAAATTAATTAGGAATTAAGTTATAAAAAAAATTAAACAAACAACAAATAAAAATAATAATAATAATCTTACATTTCTCTCCGTGAGCCCTGTCAATTGATCTCGGGTGGTGATTGTTCCCTTGCCCAGGTGTGTCGTGCTCCACCTTCCCACCCACCTTAAAATCACAGTAAAAAAGAACAATTTGTAATCACAAAATTTGATAGTGGAAATAATCTAAGTATTAAATATAAATAAATTTGATTACCTTCCACCTAAGGGACAACCAACGACTCTCTCAAAGTTCGTATCCCTCATTCTTGGGCGAATACGAGGGATACGTTTATATGCCCAAACCTACACATATCGACATATTCATTTGTTATTAGATATTAGTCTAAATTAGAATAAAAAATAAATTTTGAAATAACAAGCAAATAAACTTACCTGAATCAATTGGACACAGTTCTTGATCCAGTTTTCCCCGGACTTGGAGCTCGTGCAGAGCGCTCTATACACTCCGGCCAGGACCGCCGAACCCCAGGTGTACGTCTTGATCGTATCGATGTCGTGCAAAAGCTGCAACCAGTACAGGTTCACTTCATTGGCCCTCTGGTCGGGGAAGAAGAAGGCACCGATGCACCAGAGTATAAGGGCCTTCGCCCTCGCCTCATAGGCGAAGATATGCTCTCCATCGGTTAGCTCTCTGTTGCACTCCTCTTCTAACGCATAGGTCCTCAAATACTGCCTGTAATGGCCCAAGTCTTGGGGTCTTGAACCGCTTCGTCGGGCTTCTGAGAGTGGTTTATATATATTAAAAATTAATGAATGGAGTAAACATACATAAAATTAAAAACAAAAAACAAAATTGTAAGAAAAAATTTACCTGAACATAGGGCTCGAACCCTAGCTCATCATAACAAATTTCTTGCCAGGCTTGGGGTGTGTTATCTTGAGTCACTCCCCAACAAGGCTCTCCATCGATCGGGAGACCAAAAAGGACTTGTACGTCCTGCAGCGTGATGGTGGCCTCCCCGAAGTCAAAGTGGAAGGTATGCGTCTCCGGTCGCCACCTTTCCACCAGACACGTGATGAGGCTGTTGTCGATCATAAGTCTGCCCATTTGAAACAGCGGGCCAAAACCCGTCCTGTCGATGACCTCCCAAACTTTGGGATGCTGGTAGTCCAACGCCTTCCAGAACTAAGTGTCGAAACGGCGGGATTTAATGACGCCGTCACGACATCCCGAGATATCTTCGAATAGCGCTCTCGGCCAGTTGCCGTACTGAAGATATAGTACGGACGGATCCCTCGGACCGGGATGTACATTGTACCGCTGCGGTTGTGAGGACGATGAAGATGCCATTTTCTGCAAAAATGACCGAGATTGTAATAATTTGACATATTTTTATATTAAAATATGATTTTTATAATTTATAATTTTGTGAGATATATTTAATTTTTTTTGTTCTTTTGTATTTGATCGGCACACATGACCCAACAAATCGATTGGAATTATTCAGGAATTTTTCCACATGTTCAGTTGAATTATGCTTGTGTTGCATATTGATTTGTTGAGTACAGCCCAGCTGTTTTATCATATAAATAAATAAAATTAGTCATTAATCCTTGATTTAATTATAGTTAATTCACGAATAATATATCTTTACAAAAATAATATTCCTAAAGATGATTTAAAATTAGAATTGTATTAAATTTTCGTTTCCACTTATTGTTCGATTTCATTATCGTAACCCTATAGTCAACCAACACGGGAGAGCACAATATTTATCAATATTTATAATCGAGCACAATATTCACAATCAGCCAACTATATCCACCAATATTCACAATCAACAAACAATCAACCAATCGAACATAATATTCTAATACGGGCGAGCATAATATTCACAATCAACAATATCCACCAATATGCACAATCGAGCACAATATTCACAATCGAGCATAATATTCACAATCAACAATATCCACCAATATTATACTAATTCGAGTTCGATTACACATTATATAAATCATCCAAATAGAAAATCATCCAAATACAAAATATTCATCTCAAAAATCTAGTTCCCCCAATCATCACGGAGTCTAGTTCGATCGGTGGGAGGATGCGAATACGGGCAATGGTCCGCGAAATGTTCGGGATCACCACATCTAGTGCATTGATCCCGGACTCGTCTGTGGCGCGCCCGACGATCCATTTGCATTTTAAAGCGTCTCGTTTGGGCACGACCGGGTCCAGGCTTCGAGATGATCCTCTGCCAATGCGGAATCAAATTTCATCCCACCTGCGGCCACGTGTCAGGATTTTCAATTGGAGCAAAATTGCAATTAAAAAATTGAGCAACCCAGTTCTCCGTCCAAAAGTAGGAATCGTACAACAAGTTCGGTTGATCACCCCGGTGACGACATACGGCTAATGCATGAGAGCATGGTTTTCGATGTGTCTGCCATTTCCTACATGCACAACACTGCTGCTGATAATTAACCTTAAACTTGTTTTCCATAATGATTTATATATATAAA
>BKCP01011959.1:1511679-1526289 GCA_008636005.1 Striga asiatica | reverse complement strand
TAGTCGAAGGCTTCGTAGCCTGCTCGAGATTCCGCTCGAGAGTTTTACAACTTCGTAGTTGTGTTAGTCGACTTCATAGTCGAAGGCTTCGTAGCCTGCTCGAGATTCCGCTCGAGAGTTTTACAACTTCGTAGTTGTGTTAGTTGATTTCTTAATCTTTGGAAAGTTAGCCGGCTTCATAGCCGTTTTGAAAAATTCAATTTTTCATGCAATCATGTTGAAGTCGACTCATAAACGTAGGAAACATAATTGAAGCATAAACAAATTCATTCATCATTGAATTCAATTCAATCATTGTTCAGTACAAAGAGTAATTCGAAATATTGCCTTAAGCGTAAAAGCGTTTGAGGTGAATCACATGCCAGGATCGCGGGAGTTGTCGACCTTCTCCGTCTTCGAGTTCATATGCGCCCCTCTCGAGCACCTTTGTGATGGTGTAGGGTCCTTCCCAGTTTGCTTCGAGCTTACCGACATGCTTGAGGGCATTGGCCCGTTTGAGGACAAGGTCTCCAACTTGAAATCGTCTGGTCCGGACCTTCTTGTCGAAGGCTGCTCGCATTCTCTGTTTGTACTCGACGGAGCGTACCCAGGCTTCCTCTCGAACCTCCTCGATTAGGTCTAGGGCTTCTTCAATCATCTCTTCATTTTTCTTTTCCTCATAGAATCTTGATCTGTGGGAGTCGAGGCCGACTTCAATTGGCAGTAATGCATCCATCCCATAGACCATGTGAAAGGGAGATTGTCCTGTCGAACTTCTCGGAGTCGTCCTGTAGGCCCATAGAACTGTTGTCAACTCGTCGACCCAAGCGCCCGACGCTTTCTCCAGTCGTTTTTTCAATCCCTGGAGGATAGTTCGATTAGTCACTTCAACTTGCCCGTTCGCCTGTGGATGTGCGACTGACGCAAATCTTTGTTTGATTCCCATGTCGAGGCACCATGCTTGGATCCGTTTTCCTTGGAATTGAGTCCCGTTGTCTGAAATTAACACTTTTGGAATTCCAAATCGGCAGCAGATATTGTTGAACAAGAATTGTATCATCTTGTCCTCAGTGATTCGTGCCAAGGGTTCTGCCTCGACCCATTTGCTGAAGTAATCGACTGCGACCACCAAAAACTTCCTTTGCCCCGTTTCCATTGCCAACGGTCCCACCAAGTCGATTCCCCATTGTGCGAAGGGTATCGGAGAGCTGATTGTCGTCATGTATTCTGCCGGAACATGAGTGATTTGGCCGTGACGCTGGCACTTCTCGCACTTCTGAACTAACTCTTCGGCCGCTGTTCGAATTTTGGGCCAATAGTAGCCTGCTCGCAGAGCTTTGCCGGCTAAGGCTCGGGATCCGACATGTGCTCCGCAGCATCCCTCGTGGATTTCTCTTAAGACCAGAATTCCTTCCTCTTCGGAAACACATCTTAAATGAGGCCCAACCATCGACTTCTTGTATAGGACCCCGTCGACTTCGAAGTACTTGCTTAGATATCGGGCCACCTTTTCCGCTTCTTGTTTGTCTCCTACAGGAACTCGACCCTGCACGAGTTCGCGAATTGACTTTCTCCAATCGTCCTTCTCGTCAATTTCCATAGTTTCATTTAGGACGCTTCCCTCGAGGTGCATCGTGGTGATGTGAGTTCCCACTTTCCCTTCATTCGAGCTCGCGATTCGGGCGAGCCAATCGGCTCGTTTATTCTCTTCTCGAGGGATTTGCGTTAATTCGAACTTCTCTAATCCTTGTATCAAGTTTTTAATTTCCTCGACATATTTCGACATTCTTTCCTCTTTGATTTCGCAATTTCCCAGCACTTGCCCGACGACGAGTTGCGAGTCGGAATGTGCTGCGATTTCTGTTGCTCCTCCTCCAATTGCTAGTTGTATTCCCTTGATAAGCGCTTCGTACTCAGCTTCATTGTTTGAGGCTTTGAACCCCATTCTAATCGCGAAGTCGAGCTGTTCGCCCCCGGGGGATACGAGGACGACTCCCAAGCCAGATCCTTTTGCGGCCGAGGATCCATCGACATGCATTGTCCATTTCCGTTCTTCCTCTTTGGTTCCTTCCTGAATGAAATCAGCTAGAGCCTGGGCTTTAATGGCTCGTCTCGGCTCGTACTTGATAGAGTATTCGCTCAGCTCGACTGCCCACTTTACGAGTCGACCTGAGACAGTAGGTCGACCCAGCGTTTCTCCCAACTGAAAGTTCGTTCTCACCACAATTGTATGATTCAAAAAGTAAGGCCTCAGCTTTCTGGCTGTTATAACAAGTGCCAAGGCGGCTTTCTCGACTTCCGGATATCTCGTCTCGGCACCTTGGAGTACTCGGCTTGTGTAATAAACAGGCTGTTGGGAACTTCCGTCTTCCCGCAGCAACACTGAACTCAAGGCGAACTCTCCTACTGAGATGTACAGAATCAACTCGTCACCTGGTTCTGGTTTGGTCAGCAAGGGCACTTCGCCCAGGAATTCTTTCAACTTCTCGAAGGCCATCTGCGCCTCGTCACTCCATTTGAAAACCGTCTTTTTCTTGAGTAGTTTAAAGAAAGGAAAACTCTTCTCGGCTGCCCGAGCGATGAATCTGCTCAAGCCTGCAATCCTTCCTGTCAGCACTTGGACTTCTCTGACGTTTCGCGGTGGATCCATGTCGAGTATGGCTTTCACTTTGTCTCCGTTTACCTCGATTCCTCGTTCTGTGACAACATATCCCAAGAATCGTCCTGCTCTCACTCCAAAGGCGCATTTACTCGGGTTCAGCTTCATACCAAACGCCCTAAGGGTGTTGAAGGTTTCCCTTAAGTCGTCTGGGTGTGAAGTCGAGGATTTGCTTTTCACCAGGATATCGTCAACGTACACCTCCATGTTTCGACCAATCTGGGGTTTGAACATTCGATCCATCAATCGCTGGTAGGTTGCTCCCGCATTTTTGAGGCCAAAGGGCATGACAACATAACAATACGTCCCCTTACTCGTTACAAAACTTACTTTACTCTGATCTTCCGGAGCCAGAGGGATTTGATGATATCCCTGAGACGCGTCCATCATGCTCAACAATTCGCAACCAGCCGTGGAGTCGACTAGCTGGTCGATTCTCGGCAAAGGATAATGATCTTTGGGACAAGCCAGGTTTAGATCGCGAAAGTCGATACACATACGCCATTTGTTCAATGCCTTCCTCACCATAACTGTGTTAGATATCCATTCAGGGAATTGGATCTCCTTGATATGTTTGGCCTTCAGCAACTTGTCCACCTCGACCTCGATTGCTCTGTCGATTTCAGCGCCGTGGTGCCTGAGTCGTTGCTTCACAGGTTTTCTGAGGGGGTCGACATTGAGTTTATGCTCCATCACTTCTGGGTCGATTCCGGTTAGTTCTTCCGGTGAGAAAGCGAATATATCCCTGAATTCTTTCAACAATCCCACCAATTGTTCTCGCAATTCGTCTTCTAATTCTCTCCCGACTTTGGTGGTTTGTTCTTTCGACTCTCCAATTTGAATCTCCATCAATTCTCCATGAGGCTCGAGGTCACTCCCCCTCGGCCTTTTCTCGCTCGCCATCGACTTCTTGCCCTCCTTGACCTCAGCTCGCTGATTGGTTTTGACTGCGATTTGGTAGCATGTTCTTGACAACTTCTGATCTCCTCGAGCTTCTCCCACCCGATCTCCTACGGGAAACTTCAGCTTCATATGATAGGTCGACACCACTGCTTGAAATGCATTGAGCGCTGGTCTTCCTAGAATCACGTTATAAGCCGATTCGACATCAACCACGACAAATCTCACCATTTTGACTTTCCTCAAGTCGCCTTCCCCTAGGACGACAGCGAGCATGGTTTCTCCTAGGGGAGCGACTTCTGAGCCATTGAATCCGAAAAGTGATGTGTGTAGGGGCGTCAGTTCAATGTCCAGCTCCATTCTTCTGAGGCAGTCGTAGAAAATTACGTTCACAGAACTTCCGGTGTCGACAAACACCCTCTGCACTTCGTACCCCGATATCTGCGCTGTTATCATCAGGGCATCGTTATGCGGCCTCTCGACTTCTCCAACATCCGTCGGTCCAAAATTCATCACTGGCCCACTCTCCTCGACTTGTTGAACCTCGACTTTCGCGTATCGGCCCCGAGCATAGGCCTTTCTCGCTCGATTGGAGTCTCCATCAGTCGATCCTCCGAAGATCATGTTAATGACTCCTCTTTTTGGTGGGAGTTCTTCCTTTTCCGGCGATCTCGCCCTCTTGCGAGGACTCTTGCTCCGTTCTCGTCTCCTATTCGTCCTCTCCCGGTCCTTATATATGAACTCCTTCAGGTGACCCGCTTTTATCAACCTTTCGATCTCGTCTTTTAGGTGTCGACAGTCGTCAGTGTTGTGCCCATAGTCTTTGTGGAATCGGCAGTATAAGCTGCTTTTGGGCTTCAAAGGTCCATCTTTCCTCGTCCGCGGCCATCTCACCACATCGTCGCGGATTTCCCTCTCCATAACCTCCAGAATTCTCGCATGGGGAGCCGACAAAGGTGTGTATTGAGTTGGTCTCCATCCTCTAGACCTACCTTCGCCCCTATCAGCTTTTGGGGATCCTCTCCTATCTCCTGTCGACTTCTTTTCCTTTCTGTCGTCTCGACTTTCAGTTTGAGTCATCTTCATGCTTTGCAAATAGTCGGCCTCTGCCTCCTCGACGTTCATGTATTTGGCACATCTTCCCAGCACATCGTCGAAACTTCTACCAGGTCGTTTGGCCAAGGAGTTCTTACACAATCCTGGCAGCAGTCCTCTCGTCAACCCTCCCGACTTGATTTCCTCTGTCGCTGTTGGGCACTCGACGCACGCCTTGGTAAATCTCGCCACATATTCCCGCAACGACTCGCCTTTCTTCTGTTGCATGCTAATTAACGAGAGGTAAGACTTCTCCTGCACCCTCACACTTGCAAATTGATTAAGGAAACTCGAGCTGAACCCATCAAAGTCCCGAATCGACCCCGCTGGCAGTTGGTGGAACCAGTCTTGGGCCGACCCCGTCAAAGTCGTCAGGAAGGCGCGGCACTGTACTGGGTCGCTGTAGCGATGAAGCACGGCCATATTTTCAAAACTCCTCAAATGTCGAGATGGATCTGTGGTTCCGTCATACCATATGTTCAACTCTCTGAAGCCTTTGGGTAAGTCGGCTCTTAGGATCTGCTGTGCGAATGGATGTTCTTTGGTTCCCCTGCTCTTTCTCCCGTCGACTCTAGCTTGCAAGTCGCGAACCTGCGCCAGCAGTTGCTCTAATGTTTCGTCCCTCGCCTGCGGGTTGACAGTTCGAACGGAGGATTCTTCCTCGTCTACCCTCCTATTCTGTTGCACATTCGACTGGGCTTGTTGCTCGACACGAGGCTGTTGTTCGATTCGAGGCTGATACTCAACGCGGGCCTGCTCGACTCGAGACTGCTGCTCGACTCTAGGTGGATTCTCTGCTCGAGGCTGCTGCTCGACCTGCGCCATTTGCTTCATCTGGGCCGCTACAGCCTCAGCAATCATCTTCTGCATCTCGCTTCTCGTCATCGTCAAGGTCTGCTCTTCGACCTGGGGTTGGATTTGGTCCTGCATCTCCTGTATCTGTTTTCCTTCATGCCGAGACATCTCCGTGTGTTCCTTCTCCCCTCCTGGATTAGGGTTTTGACTTGTCCCTATCTGGGTCAACACCTGCAACTTCACGCCGGTTGGAGTGACAGGCGTCTCTCCGCCCAACGTCAGCCCGGGTGGTGGAAGTCCTCCGAACGGCAGCGTTCCCGCCATCTGAACCATGGAGTGTTTGGTAGTGGGAAGTGGTGGTGGCCTCTTGTCCATCCACGTCCCTCTGAAGTCCTCGCTCAGGTTCCTCTGCAAGCTCTCCCTCTCAGCCATTGTCAAACAGATCGGAACTGGGTGTGAAGCTCTTCCTTCCTTTAAGAACTCCCCACAGACGGCGCCAAATGATGGGTCTACTTCTGGATCTGGAGTAAACCGGTGGTTATGAGCTCAGATCTGCTTGAACCGTCTCTAAACCGTCGCTAGACCGCAAGAATGCCTGCAAAAACTCAACGCCGGAGGTGTTTCCGGCGTAGAGCCTCCGACGCTCAAGTCAGTATGAGAGTGATGAAGAGAGGCTGCGCAGCAGCTATAGGGGAGAGTGGAATGAATGAGAGTTAGGGTTTTAAGGTTACCTCATCTCCTTTATATAGGAGTGAATACTTACGCGAAGTGCCCAAAATACCCAAGTCGGTGGACCTAGAAGGTCCAAAATACCCCTGTCGATTCGTCTCCCCTTTGTTGCTGAGTCATCGTAAGATTCCTTCTTATCTTTGATAGTATGTGGAACTTCAAGTATATTGCAAGTGTGAGGAGTCGTCATCACATCCGTGTTAGTCGAGGTATGTGAGGTCGACTTCGAGATATAGGATGTCGACTCGCGTATATGAGGATTCGGAGGCTATGCTCGACTAATCCTTAGTGGTGAGGTCGTCTTGGTCCAGTCGACTGTCTGAAGTCGACTTAGGGTATCGGGATGCTTGGGTGCTGTACTCTTGCTGTTACTCTTCCATTGGTGTCGACTAGTAAAAGTCGATATACTGACGTCGACTCGCAAGAGTCGACTAGACCAATTTCTTCTTCTTCTTAGTTGCTCTTGGCAGAATCGACCCTGGGGAAGTCGATTTGGGAAATCGACGGAGTCATGTCGACGTGTGAGTAATTCGAGTGGTTCACCGGTTGAATAACAAGCTTATTCAACCGGGTTCTTCTTATATGGCTATATCATGTATTATAGTATATACATATATATTATAATATATATAGTATTTTTAATATATAGTATATATATGTATATATTATAATGTGTTATGTTGTATATACTATATAATATATAGTACATATATGTATATATAATAATGTGTTATGGTGTATATACTATATAATATATAGTATACTATATACTATGTTATATGTTATGTTGTATATTGTAAACTATATACTATATACTATAGTATATATTATAAACTATATAGTATACAATAGTATATAGTTTGTAATATACAACCTAACATAAACTATAGTATATACCATATACCATAAACTATAACATATTAGTATAACTATAAACTATAACATATAAACTATAAACTATACTATATACTATAAACTATAAACTATAAACTATAAGATATAAACTATAAACTATGTTATATACTATAACTATAAACTATAACATATTACTATAACTATAAACTATAACATATATACTATATACTATATACTATATGTTATATACTATATACTATATGTTATATGTTATATACTTATACTATATACTATGTATTATATGTTATATACTATATACTATATACTATATACTATAACATATTACATAAACTATAACATATATACTATATACTATATACTATATGTTATATGTTATATACTATATGTTATATGTTATATACTATATACTATATACTATATGTTATATGTGATATACTATATGTTATATGTTATATACTATATACTATATACTATATGTTATATGTTATATACTATATACTATATGTTATATGTTATATGTTAATATACTATATACTATATACTATATGTTATAGTTTATAGTTATAGTAATATGTTGTAGTTTATAGTTATAGTAATATGTTATAGTTTATAGTAATATGTTATAGTATATAGTATATAGTATATAACATATAACATATATTATATAGTATATATATATGTTATATGTTATATACTATATACTATATGTTATATGTTATATGTTATATATTATATACTATATACTATAACATATTACTATAACTATAAACTATAACATATAAAGTATAAACTATAATATATGTTATATGTTATATATTATATACTATATACTATATGTTATATGTTATATATTATATACTATATGTTATATGTTATATGTTATATGTTATATGTTATATACTATATGTTATATGTTATATGTTATATACTATATGTTATATGTTATATGTTATATACTATATACTATAAACTATATTCAAGGATAAGAATATATTTTGCGTAGAAGTTAACGCGATTGCCTAGCGGCAGGATGGTATTGAAGTCAGCCTTGAGGGTTTGAAATGCTCACACTTGAGTTCGGTTCTCCTCAAGTGCAAACCTTCAACCATTTTTTTTTTCAAGTAAAACGTATTCTAAAACGTATTTATAAAACGTATTTATTCGATAATTTTTTTTTTTTTTTCAGAAAACGTATTATTAAAATATGTTTTTAACTGTAAGTTTAAAAAAACACTGGTTTTTTTAATTGTTTAACCAAAAAATACATGTTTTAAATATTCAAAACAACCAACTAAATCAAAATTACACTAACAAATCAAGTAATCTAACGTAAATACCATCCAACCAATTCCAAATAAATAATCCAAACAACTTCAAATAAAATAAACCATCCAAAGAAAATCATCCACAACATGAAGTCTCATCCACAAAATAATCTAATTCCCGCACCGATCACGAAGTCTAGTCCTATCGGTGCGAGGATGTGAGGACGGACACTCATCCACAACATGATCTGGATCACTGCATCTAGTGCACTGTCCCCTATTCCTCCTGCGGCGTGCCCGACGATCCACATGCGATATCGTCTCGTTTGCACGCGACCAGGTCCAGGCTTCAAGATCATCCTCTCCCAATGTGGTATCAATTTCCACTCGACCGGCGCCCATGTATCCGGATTACCAATCGGAGCAAAACTCCAATTACTAAATTGAGCAATCCATGTCTCTGTCCAAAAATACTCACTGTACAACAGTTTTGGCTCAGTCCCAACTTCACGACAGACGGCTAACGCATGAGAGCATGGTTTCCTATGCGTCTGCCACTTCCGACAGCTACAACGTTTTCGGTTGTAATCAACCTTATACCTGTAATAATTACCCAGTGATTTATATATATACAACATGAAAAATTTGAATGGCCCAAAAAAAAAAAAAAACATATACTTACTTGTTTTGTCTTCTTCCACTAGCCTGTAAACTGGTTTCCACTTCGTACATGGAGCTGTCGACGTCCCTAACTCCCACACTATGAGTTGCGACTGTCTGCTCCAATTGCGGAAATGCGTTAAAGTGCTCCCTAGCAATGAGACTCCTGCATCTCGTGGACTTGTTTTGTTCCTGTTGAAACAAATCTAGAGTTTTATGAAATGTGGCGTCTACCAAAGCTCTGCACGACAGGAACCTAACCCCTTTCAGGACGTTGTTGTAACTCTCCGACATATTCGTTGTCAATGTGCCCCATCTGCGTCCTTTATCTTTAAGCAGGGTCCACTTGTTCAAAGGAATTTGAAAAAGGTAATTGTGTGCTTCGAAATTCAATTCCAACATTCGTTGTTCTGTCTCTCGAAACTTTCACTCCGACAACTGCGAACCCAATTCCCAACACCAAGTCCGGATTTTTTTACTACTGAACCTACTCACCACGTTGCTTTGAAGGTGTCGAAGGCAAATCCGGTGATACGCAGCGGGTTCTTGCCAATCTGCTAATGATTCAATGGCACTGAGTAAGCTCGCATCCCTGTCGGAAAGAACGCAGATCCGTCTCTGGAAGACTACATATTGCCGCAAATTCCTAAGGAAAAATGACCAACTGTCCGTGCTTTCTTCATCCACAAGCGCATACGCGATTGACAATAGCCGATTATTCGCAGTCTGTGCTATAGCCACAAGCAATTTTTCCTTGTACGATCCACGCAAATGTGTGCTATCGATGCTAATAACCGGCGGGCACATTTGGAAAGTTTGAATGGCGAGACCAAACACCCAGAATACAAATTTGAATTGTCTGTCTCGAAGGTGTCGCGCCATTTCCCTACCCAACCATTCCCACTCTACAACTGTGAAGGGATTTGTTATTTGAAGTGGCAAAATACCTAGACATTACAAAACGGTTTCATAATAAATAAATAAACATAGTGACAGACAAACAACACATATATTTGTAATTAATTTTTGCTTACTGAGGGAGTTCTGCGAAGTTCGATTTTCAAGTGCCATACACACTCTCGATGGTTTTTCTCCTTCCGTGCCATGCCTTCTTGTAGCTGACATCCACTTTCCAGCACTGTTTCACATCAGCCTGGATCATGCTGACACCGTACTCCACTTTCTTTTGAATCTTATTACAAATGAGATTTGAAATCATTTGGGCGGTTACATTTCTGTGGTCATTTTTCTCGACCGGTTACATACAAGTGTGTCTATCAGTCCATTCAGTTAGTTCCCACAGTTCATGAACTCGTCTAGACTTAGTCACCCGAGCCTTCCACACACAAGGCGGATCTTCACTAGATCTGCAGGCCACTTTTTATGACTTTTGATTTGAATCATTTGTCCGAATCTCCCGCAACCTATCGACGTTCCAAGCCATTAGAGCCATTTGGGCTTCTTTCTTGCTCCGAAAAACTATACCCAAACGTCTGGTCTCAATGTCGCCATTCCAGCGTGGAATGGCATACTCGTCCTCATTTATCCTGGACGGCTCCCATTCACCCATCTCGCGGTATACGTGCCGACCACCACTAGGAAAGGGGTGTTCTTCTTCAATGAACTCGGCTTCACTCTCCTCATTTACTGATCTATCTTATTCGGTTTCTGAGGTCTCGTCTGTGAAATCATCTTCACCGAGTGCGAACTCTTCGTCAATTTCTTCCCCGTCCTCATTCGCCCTTTCTCTAATTGGTGAGCTTGTCCCTTCTCCAAAATTACGTAGATGAGAAGTCTACGTGCCCTCAACATCATCCACTCCCCCGTAATAAGGAGTAAAATCCTGAAACTGTGTGGCCGGTGTAATTGCCTCCAACGATAAATGCAAATACACAGCGGACATAGAAGGAAAGAAATGAATCCACTGAAGAGCACTATCGTTATCGAGTCTTCCGGCATTCCACGAACCATCGGGTTGACGAAACATTAAAGTAATCTCTTGAATTGTCCAACCTTCTCCAAACCGACAATTTTCATTAATCATCTGTACCAATTGTTCATATGATATCCTCCCCGTAATAACAAATGAATCATCCGGACGATCCATAAATGAAACAAAATCTCTTAACTGTTCCTTCGCACATTGCCAATACAAATTAACAAAATATGGACCACAATACGCCATCTATACCTGTTGCAAAAAAAAACTTTCAATTCTTCCCAATTACAACAACACATAATGTCTAATCAAACGCCCAAAAAATTCAATTATTCTTTAACCCATCTTTTTACTCCAATGAAAAAACCAAAAAAAATATTCCCAATCGATTAATCCTCCAAAACCATTACTCATAATCCAACAATAACATACAATTCACCTATATTTCGAATAAATTGAAAGCCCTAATTCTAATTCTAACCCCAATTTCGAAAAACCCTAAGCCCAACAACAACCAACCAATACACAATTGATAATTTACAACAAAATTCCAATCTCCAATTTAACATATACACATAATCGATAAACAATTAACATTTCACAATCTTCAAACACCACCACATTCAAACATACTATAACAATTACCAATCTCCAAACTCCAAACAATGTCAAAAGTTGAGATAAGTCAATATACCTCGTGCGAATGAATTAACCGGAAATGAGGTTCGTGTTGTTGTTGTCGATTCACGTCGGGGTGGCGATTGGATCGAGTTTATTTTTTTCCGATAAGCTAGAGCTCTCTCTGAAGACTGTTGAAGAATGGTCGTGCAAATGAAACGAAGAGGAAGAGAAGAAAATTTGTTTTTTATTCCATTGTAAAACGTATTCATAAAATACGTTTTTATTTTTTTTTTTAAGAAATTGCATTTAAAAACGTATTATGATTATACGTTTTTTAATATTTTTTAGTTAATTAAAAACGTATTTATAATCTACGGTTTAAAAGATTTTTTTTAAGTTAAATTTTATAAAATAAAAACGTATTAACAAAATCCGTTTTTTAAAACCCTAAAAATCAATTTTAGGGTTTTTTAAAACGTATTTGTGAAATACGGTTTATGATTATTAATTTTTATTCAATTCGACTCTTTAAAATTTTTCAAAATTAAATAGAAAACGTATTCTATGAATACATTTTTCTAATAAAATGTTATTAAAAAAACGTATTCATAGAATACATCCTTTTTATTTTTTTCCACTCCTTTTTTTTATTTTTTATTTTTTATTTTTGTCCACTTAATTTTTTTTTTTAAAATAAATAAACTACCCCCAAGAAAGACTATGCCTTAAAAAACACTATTAAAAGAACACCCCATGAAGCAATTATATTTATCTATGATTAACTATACATTTTTTGAGTCTCCTGACTCCTATTATGAAGTAAAACACGTAGCTCCATCATTCTACTGGCTGAAATCATTTATTCACCCACTGGAAGCATTCAGAAGAATGCATAACAACTTCATTTAGCTCCAGATCTCGTCAATTTAATATCCAAGAGAATCTTGCAAAGGCATACCCCCACATTAAATTATGAGACGAAATCAAATAAGCTTAACTGAAGACTGCTGAAGGATAAACCATTGCCAATTTTGTCTTAAGAGGAGCAAAAGCCAAAAACAATCTCCAGGCATGCACAAAACAGACCCAACAAGCAATCGTCCACAACATCCTTAAGTCGTCACCTAAGATCAACCATTGGATCTCAAAACCTGGAGGTATTAAAACCTAGAGAATGTACATTCTAAGAATATGGACAAAAATCCAATAACAAAGAATGTAGTTTCAAGTTTCCCACAGAAGAAGCAAAAACACCCTTCAGTTTCTGTACATGAACCCAAAAAAACAAAAAAAAGGCAACTGTTTTCACGCATTCGTGATCGCCTTGTGAAGAACGGATGTGCCCTGGAATATCATCATTTGATACTTCTTCTGGTACTCTTCCAACTGCTCAGGGAAAAAGGGATGAAAGAAAACAAGAATTTAAGGATACAATAGTTAAGAATTACTAGAAAGTGTGCATAACACTATGTAAGTCAAAAATGTACATAAGAGAGAGAGAGAGAGGGAGAGAGAGGGGTAGAGAGAGAGAGACTGATAACAACCTCTTCTTCGCCAAGTTTTGCAAAGCCAAATCTATTCGTCCACAAAGATTCTGCCTCATCAGCAGCAGCCAGCACCAAACCTTTTACACCAAGGGACGCCAAAAGCCTCTCAAGGCAGAAATATAGAGACTGAAAATAGCCCTGCAAAAGGAGAAATGGTTTGTATAACATTATACGATCAACACCCAAAAAGCCTACTATTTGTATCCTAATCAGTTTCCAGTTGAGCAGGCCCCACCTTCCCTTGGTACTCGCTCTTCGTTGCCACAAGAGGAAGCTCAGCAATTTCTTCACCAAATATTCGCACAATCCCAGCAGACACCACAACCGAGCTGTCAATAATATGGCAAAGCTAAATAAAATAAATATCGTGCATATATATATATATATATATATATATATATGATTAATTAATTAATATAGTACTGTATTTTTTGGACGCACCCAACCATCAGCATAGCACAATACATGCCACAGAAATCCTGGTCCTTGAAAGCCCTCCTGCAGATCAGATCAATCAGCAATAAGTTGACAGAGAACAGAAGCATAAACAATACATGCAAGAAAAGTCCAACTATTACCCGTAAACCATGTGAGGAATGAGGTCAAGACGGCCCGTGCTTGAATCAGCAATTGGATCGAAACGGTCCTGAAGATATTTGCTCAACCGAAATCAAAGATCAGATAACTTTCTCGAGCGCAAATACCAACTTCAGGAGGTTAAAGATTTATGCAATAACAGTCGCTGGAGATTATAATTTAATTTGGTGCCAAAATTTGTAAACTCATAGCACATGTAATTTTGGTTGATTAACTGACCAATTTGGTGAGATGGAGAACATTGTTGCTTACATCATCAATAAGTTTCTTTCAAATAGCTAAAAATCTGACCAAATAGCTATAGAACATCAAAAAAGAAGGAAAGACTTACATGGAATATGGAAACAGCACCAGAGAGCCACACTCTTGTGTCCTCAGAAGCTTTTTTCCCGTTCAGCAGCCTCCACCTGATGTCAACATCTTGTGATGGACCTTTTGCATCAATATCTTGAGATGGACCTTTCGCTTCAATATCTTGTGATGGACCTTTTGCATCAATATCTTGTGATGGGTCTTTTGCATCAATATCTTGTGATGGGTCTTTTGCGTCAATATCTTGTGATAGACCTTTTGTGTCAATATCTTGTGATGGATTTTGGGTTTCAATTTTCCCTCTCAAAATATTCAAGAGATCTTCTGGAAGACTCTGTTCCCCAGCACCGATAAAATTTTGAAGAGCCACGTGGATAGTACTGCACCGTTCAGAACAAAACCACTCACCTTCCGGCAATTCCTGCAGTTAACACACCACCATTATTAGTTCGAAAAAGGGTTTTTTAATCCGATTTTTAGTTATGAGTATTGAAGAACGGAGAACCGAAATTGTTAGCGATAAAGTAATACGTACATCCAAGTCAGCAATCCCCTGCTCCTTCAGGCAGCTGATATGATACTCTTTCTCGCACTACAAAATAAATAATAAAACAAATTCAGACATAATATATCATG
>BKCP01011959.1:1485041-1510944 GCA_008636005.1 Striga asiatica | reverse complement strand
AATATAAAAATAATCTTATTTTTGTACACAATGGTTTTCATATTTCTTTCACCTGATAATTTGTATGAAAAAATAATTTGTAGTTATTATTAGTGAAATTAATAACTTTTTACATATTTTCTCTTATTCTTTTAATGATTTGTTTAATTTTTTTTCTTTCTTGAATACAAAAAATGTTATTTTATTATTGTCCAATTTAATTATGTTACTGATAGTCAATAAAAGAGTCAAGTGCAGTCAACTCATTCTCATTTTGGGACGAGTTTAAATATAAAAATAAAACTAATACTTTTCAATAAAGAAATTTATATAATTTATACATGTCTATTATGTATACCATTAAACTTAGTTATTTATGAAAGTTTAGAGTTTTGAGTGTTTAGTTTTTTCTTTGAATGAAAATGATTATTTCTTTTCTTTCTTTTTTTTTGTGATGCTTAAGAAATTTCTCAAATATACAAAATTTAGCTATATTTTTATTTTCAATTTCACTTATTTTATTATGGCGAGTTACAATTACATTATATATTTTTTTATTTATTAACTTAAAAAAAATAAAAATAATTAAATGCAACTTTTAGCACATTTCGCCCAAAGCCTTATAATGTTGAGGACCGACTCTGAATATTAGTTACAAAATCTGATCATCTATCAAGATGCTGTTATTACTAGATAAAAAATAAAAATAAAAATCAATACAACCTGCGAATAAATAAGACAAAAAATAAATCAAAAACTACCATAACCACATCCCCATACCAATCTATTGCAACATGTGCAGAAGATAGCACCATCTTTCTTATAACCTTCAAGCCTTCTCTGCTCCATAACAATAATGTAATTGAATGTTAGCAACCAAATCAACCGAAACAAAGAAAAGCAGAACTACCTTTACCATCTCCATAAGCATTAACGAGGAACCATTTAACAGCAGCAGATGACAGAGTAATTATTTGTATTCACCTTTCCATGCATGACATACGACAAAGTAGTACCATCAGGTAGCAGATCTTCCATTAAGACAGATTTATGCATTTTCAAATCCCTGGAGAAGGGAAAACAAGAATAAGGTTCGTGCTACAAACAGCTAAAATCAAGTTAGCCTGGAAGATGACCCCGGAATTGTGAAATTAAAGAATACACCATAAAATAATGTTGATGTGAAGAAAACTCACTTTCGTGTTAGCTTCCCTTGACGTTTGCTTTGACTTTGAGGTTGTTTATGTGAAGAAAGTCGAGCACTTTCTGGAACTTCAGGCTGGCAAACAGAGACTACCGGTGGTGATGACCCAACAAACGGGGACCTACAATGCTCATCATTTACCCGGATTTCATTAAGTGCACATTTGACTTGAGAAAGATAAAGAACATTTTTAATAGCATAGATTCAGTTCATTGGATCCTCACAGCTATGGAGAATAAAGAACTTTATTTATTATTCAATAGCCTACGTGTCCGTCGTGACGTGTATTTCATTGAACCAAACTTCTGACTTTTGTACAAATTCTAAGAGACTGCATGTTATTTATTTGTCCATACGATCAACAAGGAAAATTAAAAGCATAACTACATGAAATAAAGGCAGCAAACTGGGGTATACACATCTTCAATATATTTCCTCCACTGCAATTCGTTCCATGGAAGATGTCTTATTTTGTTGTACAAATATAACCACACCCGTGCATAACACAATTCCTATAGCCGTGTTTCTTACCTATTACCATTAGCTCTTATTTTAAATCATTAGTTCTGAGATCAAAATTTAAAGGGGAAATGAAGAAATATTACAAGTTTCCAGATATTTAACATATGCTAACACTGTCACCTCCGAACTGCAAAATAAATGTTAAGGTTACGTGCAATGATATGTAGAGCTATTACATGTAAAAGAAACAGTCAGTATATCAAAGATATTTCCACCGAATAAAGCAAACACAGCTAACTACATTACCTAGGGGTGACTTCACTGCTCTGGATGTGTCCCGGATCAGAATCCTTAGGTAGAACACAAGAATCACACAGAAGCATTTGTCTGCCAGCACCAGATTCAGGAATCAACCCTGGAAACATAAACAAGAAAACATGGAAAATTTGTTCTAAACCCATCTGAACACAATGCGAACACATGATTTATCAAAAAAAATTGATCATGAATGCCACCTTTACAGTTTATACAAAAAGCAGTTGTAAAATCCGAACGACCAATGGCGTTCTGAATCACCAATGCCAATGATTCTGATTGATTGGCCTTGCATGCATTCAGAACGTCTCTCAAGCTCTTCCCATTTTCCAAATATATATATTCTGGGGGGCGCTTATTTGCACTATTTGCATGCATCTCAAATATATTAGGCGTCACAACCTACATCAACAACAGCCAAGGGTAAGTAGCATAGAATCACAGGAAAAGGAACTGATACCCAGTAGTAAGGTTCACATCCTATACCTCTTTCCCCTTGCATTCACTACATTTACATAATATCCCCGCTGCCCTAATAACTCCCTGAAGTTCTGTGTCAGGATGCCTCCTCCTCTACAATTTCCAAAGAAGAGGAACAAAAATGAAATATATAGAAAAAAACAAAGGTAAGGAAACAAATGGAAAAATTCCCAACCTTAGAGCCATTGATGTATCTAACACTGAGACCCTCCAAGAGTCCAGTCTCTAGAAGATCCTTCAACCTTAAAGGCACCTTCCTCAGCTCGACCTTCTTCGACATCTTCATTTCGCGTTTACACCGGCTATCTGTCAAAGTTGCTGCACTTTTACTCTCTCTAGTTGGTGCCTCAAGAAAAGACTCCTCCTGTTGCTGTTTCAAATCCCGAGTGTGCCTCCTCAGTGGTTTTTCTTCAGTCCTGCTTGTAGCCTCTCCAATTATCTCACATCCTAAATCAGAGACTCCTTCATTTGTTTTTTCGCCTTCATGAGTAAAATCTATGTCACTAACTCCACCCTGAGACGATGGTAACTCTATGCCCAACACCTGGGGGTCCACAGCTTCCTTATAATCCGCCCCCACTTTCTTCTCTGCCTCACTACTCTCCACAGCTACTAACTCTGCCTCTAAACTTCTTGAATCATTTCCTAAATTAGACTGTGCCTGTACTACATCTCCCATTGGCACTTCTACAATATCCAAATTTTCGCCGTTCTCCAACATCCTCACGTCCTCTTCTTCCCTAGAATTGGGCTGCAATTCCTGTGTCAAGGTCCCATCTACAATAATGAATTCTGGCTCCAAATTTCTCGATTCACACTCTATGGTGGACTCTACCTGTGCTCCATCCTTCTCAGGCACCTCTGGCTCCTCTTCTGATCCTTTTTTGTCTTTTTTCATTTTCTTAGGAACAGATCCCTTGACTTTTCTGTTTATCATACCACCGCTCCTTGTGTTTGCTCGCCTGGAACCACTGGCGCTTAGCGACCTCGTCACTCTTCCACCTTCTCTTGAAGACCTAATCAATTCCCCCTGAGCCTTCATCATCATGTTATACTCTCTCTTCAGACCAGGTTTAATGGAGGTTACCACTATTTCTCCCGGATCCATGTCCTTAAAAAACAATAATTAAAAAATATTAATCGGGGAAGAAATGGAAATAGAAAGTAAAGATAGGCAGTCCTAGTATTAAACACCATACGCCAATGAAACAATCCAGATCTGCATCAGGAGGACGTGAAAAACCACAAACATCGTGAGATTTGGGCGATTTATCACTTTCTCGTATCTGAATTTCTAGATCTACATAAAGGCATGATTGAGACAGAATAACAACAAATGTGCTTGCATGCCTGTCTTTCACGATTGTGCAAAGCGATTCAAACACAAAATGACGAAATGGAAATAATCAGAAAGGAAATAAGACCAGAAGTTATGGGTATGATTGAAACTATAGTTTGAATGTATATGATTGAAACTATAGTCGAATAACTTACAGTTGACTGCATAGGGAATCGGCAACTATTGAAAAGTTAATCGATATCAGAAAGGAAAAGATTTGCGATTTGTAAATCTTCAGCCAAAAATAAGGGTTTGCGAATTTCGATAGGGAAATATGAGAGTTACTCAGCATGCATTGCCTCGCTAGGTTCTATATAGGAAAATTTGAATCCACGTAAGCCCCAGGCACATCAACGAGAACCTTGGCCACGTAATGAGTCATCCTCAAACCAATTTTGTGAATTTCCAACCATTTTGAAATTTAAAATATTTGTTTAGTGAATTCTTACTGGAAGGTGGATGTTTCAAGTTCACTTTTTCACGGAAATTGAAAATTAGACAGATTTGGTGGTCCTACCGGAACGGAGGACTGTGCCCACTCCCCACTAAACCCAACAGCTATCATTCAATTCACGCTATGTTCACACTCACACTTACCAGACACTTCTAGAAATTCAATTTTTCCCAAGACAAGCATGCCTATGGGCATTCCAAATCAAGGGTAAAACATTTTTATTGCAACCTTACGTATTTTAATTTTTTTTATTTAACTTTGCAACTTATAGTATTTTCTTAGTAAAATGCAACATGAACTTCATCAACATTCATAATTTACAACTTTTTTAGTTCATCGGCACCATATAATCATCGGCAAAAACGCACGCTTGTATGGTCAAGATGTACGAGAGGTTGCAAATTAAGAATATTCATAAAGTTTATGTTGCATTTTACTAAGAATATTCCAAAGGTTGTAAAAGTTCAAAAACATGTACTATATAGTACAGGTTGCAAAAATGTTTTACCCTCAAAATCAATCCTTATAAACACTATCTCATCCCCACCCAATTTTAAGCCCAAGATACTTAAACTAGCCAAACAACCCTTAACAAATTTCCGTCACAATTGCCAAATTTATACGAAAATACAATTTACGAACTATTATCAAACATTTTAATACCTTCACGCATATCTACGTAAATAATGGATGTCCAAATAACTTACCAAACATATTTTCATTTTCAAACATGAAAATTCAAACAGCTTGCCAAACATATCTTCATTTATCACATGAAAGCCAATGACATCTCAAAGTTCTTTTTCAACAATATAAATAGGAAATTCTAATGAAACATTTCCATATATCACCTTGATTATGTGCAATAGACCCCTAGATCTAGCAAGGGTAATATCTTTCATGCAATTCTGAATTTTTTACGAACTTAGGACACTTCTAAGAATTGAAGAAAAATATAGGACGAATTCGCCAATGAAAATTCAAAAATAAACTTTGACACAGTTTACTGTTAGTTTGTTACATCACTAAAGTTGCAACCGACCGACATTACTCCTATTCCAATGGATTGTCTGACTGACTGTCTGTCTGTGAAATGTCTCTTTGCTAAAAAAAATATCAATTAGCTAAAAAATCAATACAGTTTAGTAATGTTAACTTCAAATAAACCCATGTTAAACTATGACAGAAATGCAAGAATGGAAAGATATCAATCTTAGAATATTATCTGCTGATTTTTGGGGACCTTAATCAGTGATAATCGTATGAATTTTGACTTACATATTATTCCTTATATGTTATTATTTTTTCCCTTGTATTTCTTATTACCATTTTATATTAGCTAAAATTTAGTATAAGATAGGGTTCCTCAATATGATATTATGGAGAGATTTATGTTGTAATAGCATTGATTATGGGGCAAGTTATTCTTGGGCAGGAATCTGGAGAAGTATCGTACTTCTTGTTCATCTTTATGGGTGTTTCATCAACAAATCACATATTCATTTTCCCGATCCTTTACTCCTAACAACTCACTCATGAATGATCTTTCTGCACGACTATTTTTGTTCCCCAAGAATAAACTACATCAAATTACATGTGTTAATGGTGAGACCGTCTTACAACCAACATAGTTCCATTTTTCTATTCAAACACATTTGTATCACATTTTACTCAGTATTAGTACCATGAGCACGTTATAGCCTGAATAGTCAAGAAAGGGGCTTCAGGGAGAGGCTTGGCTGAAGGGGTCTTTATTTCTTTTTCTATTAATTTATGTAAAACTATTTGAATATACAAGCACGGTTTTGGTTCGGATACAAGATATGGAGAGCTGAGCTCCAGTCCATATTTGGCAAACCTATGCTTGACACTTACACAGTTGCCATCCAACTAGCTGCTCTAAGTTACACGAAACCATTCAGATAAAATCACCACTTTTTGTCCATTCCCCGCATTGATTCAGCACTCTATCCAACTAGACTTAACATTCGTTTTGTATTACACATACAAAACTTTGTAAGTACATTACATGTACTAACTTTTTAGTTGGTCATGAGGTGCTATGTGACCAGCTCTTCAAGGAAAAATAATAAACGGTATGGAGCAATGAACAATTTTTGCCTAACAAAACGAAAGTCAAATAAATAAATACAAGTAACATATAACAAATAAGTTAAAACTTGAAAAAGTTGCTTACTTTGGAGTTGCGACTACCTCGGCTCTTGACTGCAACCATTAGTATGTCTACAACCACAAAACAAACCCTGTACAGATAATAATTAATTCTATTAATCAATACCTGCAGAACTTGGAAGTTTTCATCATGAACTATAAACATAAAATGATAATGATAGGCTATAAACTTGCAAATAAAGCACATCACTATTTTAGGTTCACACTTGTTCAAGTAGAACACCTAATATTGTTTTCCGAAAAAAGAACTTATAGCCAAATTAAGCACCAAGTCTTGCGAAAAGGAAAACGTAAATCAGATGAAGTTTCTATGCAGATGGATCTCTTGTTTGTAAATGATGTTTAATAGTGAGATGAGTCACATTCTTTTCTAATCCATTTTGAAATGAATGCAGATATTAACAAATGTTATCTCCAACCAAATAAAATATTTCTTTATTATGTATTTGTGTACTTCAACAAAATAACCTCTCGGTGTTTGTTAAGCATAGTCTAAGGTTGCATAGTGTGTAAGATCCTTAAAAGTAAAGGATGTTCCTCATTTTAATTTACACTCCCTGAATCTCCACTTGGCAATAATGAATCAATAATTGAATGTTACAATAACTATGTCATTTGGTAATTCACATCCGGTTACAATCTCATATGTTAGACAAACACCTTACCTACAACTTTCTCGGACAAGCTTAAAGAAATACACTAAGAAGACTATTTACATAAAAGGCAACAATGTTGGATCATATGACAAAAGATTCTTGTAATATGCTACATTTACATCAAATCACTCCAATAGATTGAGTACAGCAGTATTTCATTTTTGTCTACACTGTAACACCAGTGCACTTGTAAAGATAATTACAAGGTTTTCAATTCAGTAGCGATAACAATATTTTCCTACCTCGGATATCCTCCATGATGTCATTATTTTCCTTCATTTTAGATGTAACTGACAAAGCTAGAATAGGGCAACTGTTCAACTACACAAATATATGATAGTCAAGAGATTTACACCACTTATAACCATATTCTCAGTTACCTTCAACCAGAATACTGAATCTAATGTAGAGTATACAGCATCATCACATAACTCACTTTCAATGTCAATCCAAAATCTTTTGTCCCGGACTTAACTTCCATAGTTATACCACAATCCATCCTCCCTACAAATCCCAAATAAATGTATACGCTAGCAGCACCGCATCCCAAAGAATAAACATCCAGAGTAAATGCGGATTTTATGGAATTAAGATGTATAGCATCATTAGACATAAGAAGATAAATGCATTGCAAAAGGCAATTAACAGGACACTCATCTTTTCCACTTTGAATCTCATTCCATAAAAAATCCTTACACAATTACCTATGTTCTCCCTGCTAAGCTGGCTGCAGTTAAGTCATGTGACTACACTAAATCAAACAAATTGAAGTCAAGATCCCATAGATTCTACTAAGGGTGGTACTAGATTAAAAATGTGGCGAATATATCATTTAAGCATTGTCCATAACTGCATATTAAAAGAAATTTAACAAAATGGAGTAAGCATCTACACAAGTCTAAAATGAGATGCTATAGTTTATACAAAAAACCTAAGGGACTAAGTACACTTCCGTTCCTAGAAGCAAACATATCCTGAATGATTAGCATATCGAATATCTATTAAGTTAAAAACTCTTGAAAAAGAGATCCCCATATTAGCATAAATGTAAAAATAGCACAGTCGTTAAGGAAACCAGCATGCTAATAAATCATACTACTAAATAGCAAATCCCATGCTCCAACTGTAACATCCCTTATATTTGAAAAGAAAACAACAAATAGAAAATTAACGACTGTCAAAAGACGAGGTATGTGGATAGAGACAAGGGCGGAATCTATGTATCCTTCTTTCTTGATGCATACCATAAACAAATAGAGTTTTTCCATTTGTTTTCATAACATTAAACCCAAAATATAATCACCAGTGCAGAATTTTCTACCCCAACCAAAATATACACCATATATACAAAACTCGACGCAAATATGTTGCTAAAATCAAAATAAAACCCTTGAAATCAAGATAATAGTTTTGTGAAGAACACGAATATAATTGACAATGTCATGAAGTTCGAAACGGCCTAAAAATCAAGCAGACAGCACCAATGGAAATTCTGGAGGAAACCCAAGAATATGCTTATGTTCAGTTGTCTGTTCCTTTCAAGCCCTATTAGTCATTCAAATTATTCTATTGTCATCCGTGAACAAATTTACCAAGGTTTCAACAACAAGCTTCATAAACACTCTAGTTAACCTAAGGTACTCTCAGATTTGGTCAACAAACTCCATTCATTTTCAAGAACATACATAACCCACTTCGAAATATAAAGCTTTATCAGCCACGTTAAGCATAAAGCTTGCACTTTGTCAACTTAATCCTAGTTTTTTTAAAGAAAAAATGCGCTTTTTATCAAACAACTAAACCCATGTTCATAAAATCAGAAAATCTGGCACCTACCTTGAAAAGACTAGGTCACGATTATCGACAGATACACCAAGTTGGAGTTATCGATCTTGTCCGTTCTCAACCGTGGCGCACGGCTGCCTTGCGGACACACGGTAATCGGCGACCGGAAAAACCAGTCCCGTGGCCGAAATCTGAACGAAAACGCGATGGAATTTGGACGAAAAGAGAAACTTAGGGAACGGAAACTGAAGAAAATACCAGAAAGGACGAGAAAAATACACGGAGATTGATTTATAACCAGGAACTTCACACGTTCCCAAGGATAATGCGGAGAGGAAGAGGCGATTTGCTCAGAGTTTTTTGGGGAAAATAGACTCTGAGGAGTCATGTTTCAAATTTTTGTTTTTTTAAGGCGAAAATTATAAAATTAAAAATAAAAATCACATTTTTAAACTCAAGCTATATATATACATTATACGCACAAGTTTGCATTTCACAAGTATATTTATTATGTACTTATTATGTATTTGTAGTATTTTTCTATTTAAATTTACAAATAAAATGACTAGTATGTGATCCGTCTTATTCATCGGTAAACAATTTTAAATAAAAATTATAAATTAAAAATGAAGATAAATTATGTTAATGAATAATTATAAAATAAAAATGTGAGTAAATAATATTCACATCAGAATCGATTTAATGAATTATATATATATATATATATATATATAATGTATATACATATATTTCTAGTTACTCAAGATTTGCTAAAAGTGTACCAAATAAAAAAGTTTGCTAATAGCATTAATTTCTAATGTAGACAACTGGTCGTCTAGCATCTGTAATTTATGATATGTATTTATTTTCTTTTATTATTAGTTCTTATATTATTATTTCTTTTATGTTTAGTGTTTAATTAGTAAAAGAAAAATTATTATTCTTATTATTGGCATTAGAATATTTAGTAAGAGTTTTTATCTTGTCGGACAAGTTGGGAATAAGGTTTAAGAGCCTTATTTGAAGGAATTCTCCTCTTTTGTGTTCTTCAGTTGATTTTTGAATGAAATAAGAATTGATATCATTTTTAGGTGTTCTCCTCTTTTGTGTTCTTCATTAATATTGTCTCACTCGTACGTTTCCTACATCAGTTAGTACCAGAAGTCTGCACAATTCAAGACGTCACCGCGAATAGACGATATCGACAGGCATGACGCCACCATTGAGCATCCAGGTTGACAGGCCATAGGCTTCGGCCTCCAGATCAATCAATTGGATCGTCGGGTTGAGGATCTTTTGGTGGGGATCAAAGAAGTGCGTCTTACGATCAACAAAATGGTTGAGGATTTCCAAATGAACCGTGACGCCGACAACCAAGGCGTGCGCGGGGGAGTTCCCGGAGGACGTGGTGGCCGTGGTCCAGGCGGGGCGCCCCGCCGGAGATCTCCAAACCACCGTGCGGCGACAAAGATGGCGGGGAGACAATCTCAAAGGTTGATCCATTTTAAATACGAAACCTTGATCCATTTTAAATACGAATTTGAATAACTTTCTATAATTCTTAACAATACATGGAGATTTCATTTAATAATTTTTTCCTAATGTTCCTTGTTTCATGTATAGCCATAGCCAATAATTTAGAAATACCAATTCAAATGAATTTCTAAACCATGCATTTTAAAAATGGATACAATTCTTGATAGTTGATACAACTAAATTGGATACACAAAACCGAAAATATCCATGCGTATCCACGACATTTTTTTTTACAACTAAACTATTGGATAGAAATCTTGATCCGTTTTAAATATGTATAGATTATTTTCTATAGTTATTAACAATACGTGAAGATTTCATTTAATCATTGTGAGATTTGGCATTATCTCAAAAAATAGGGATTTGTTAATAAATGTCCATTAGAAAATGGCACTCCATTTTTACACATTATAAGTAGGACAATAATTCGGTATACATAAACTCACAAACATACATCACACATTTTGCTAATTAGCACATAAACTCACCAACATACAAGCTTTCAAGATGACTTACGCATGAGTTCGCATTAAAGATATTAGAAGGACGAACTGCATTTTGCTCAAACTGTAAATTGTACGTATGTTTCAAAGAGCAAATAAATCTCAGTCGTACAAGAATGTTCTTGAGATCATAATTCATGATCGAGAGATATGTGTATAAAATTGCTATCTTACATTAGTATTATATTTGTAATTATTGTTCTTACACAAGTCCGTGATTTGTAGGGTGGTCGTACTACTAACATAATTCGTCCGCTCACATTGCTATTTTTATCAACGAATTTTAGGAATGTGCAGTTTATGCTATAAGAAACTATCAAGTTGAGAGCAATATTGGCATGTACAAGTCAATTATTGACAAATACCGAATCATCTTTCATGGTCAAACTAATTAGCATTATAAGTATAATGTTGATTTCTCCACCTATTGCTTTGACTTTAGGATCTTTCTCACTTTGTCTGACATCGATAATGTTGATGAATTTATCTTATTCAGCAAGTCATTTTGTTCAATCTGTGTAATATATCGTGATTAAAATTATTTAAATTAGTTCAAATAATAAGAATTTGTTCTTTTTAATTTTATTTTTTTAGATGTAAATGTAATTGGATTGGTTGATAACACTCAAATGAAGCAAGTGAAGAGAGGTCCAACTCAAATGATTGTGTTCTCCCTCATGAATTTGGAATAAGTGTTTTTTTTTTTTCCGGCCAATATATATTTATTTAATCCAATTAAAAAATACTAATTTTCATATAATTTGAAATTGTTCTTAAGGAAAACAAGACTGTTCTTTTGCCATTTATCGCTGCAACCACTTCATGTTAATTAGCAATGTTTAATCAACTAAGTTCTCTACAATGGTATGTGTGACTTTTGCCTATTCACGCCGTCATCATCTGCTTTGTTGGTCGTCGAACATAGATTTTTTAAAGCTATCTAACTGTTGATGTATTTTTTATTAGTACTTATGTAACAGAATGATGTTATGTTCTAACTTGTAATAATGTATGATAAATTGCATGTCATGCTATTTATATATTTAGCTTTATTTTATTTTCTCGTGCATCATACGGCCTATGTACTAGTTTAATATAATAGATGTTTATTTATTAGCTCATATTGAATAAATAAATATTAAAAAAAATGCAAGTTTCGTACCATTATAAAATTTAAATTTCATTCACACAGACACACACACTCCATTTTTAGATCTATATATTAAAAAAGAGAAAGTTTTCTATAAATAAACCTATGAACTTGCCTTTTGTTTTTTTTATAGAAACTTTTTTCCTAAGAAAAAGTTAACATAAACATTAATATAATATCGTATATATGGAATAATTTTTTTAACAAGTATATTTTTACCATATTCAAAATTTTCCTTCTTTACTCATTTTCTAGGTCAAAATGTTGAAGTTTCCATAATATACTAATACTAGTTTCTTTTTGGTAATTTTTTGTCAAATATAAATATATCATTAATAATAAAATTTTGTTATCAAAATTTACATTTTCTCCTCCCTTGCGTAAATATTCAAAATTTGTACAAAATATAATTTTCAAAGTCTACTCACCATATTAGCGGTTTTAATACTTTTTTTGTTAAAATAGAAAATGGTGAAAGTAAAAAAACTTAAATTATTCTTATTAGATCACTTTAGATCTTCCATATTCACTCATTTGATAGGTCAAATGTTGAAGTTTCCATAATCTACCAGTATAGTATTTTTAGTAATTGTTTCCGAATAAAAATATAGCATAAATTAATTATAATTTACAACATAATATAAAATAATTATTTATATTTCATGGATAGCTAAACTTTGAAAATAGCGTAAAAATTTTTAGGCTCTTAGAGATTTTGATCTATATTTAAATATTAAAAAATAATATTTTTTTTTTTATATCTAACAACTATTTAGATTTTTGTCACATTTTTCAAGCCAACTATACATTGCTAATGAAAAGAAACTCATAAATCTACATTTATAGCCATGTATTATTGAAGGAAAATGTCTATCAATAAACTATTTTATATATTTTTTTTTGTTTTCTATATTCTAAATAAGTAAATATTTGATGATATATATATAACATAATATTTATTGGTCATTTTATCACTATTTTACATATAAAATAATAAATTAGTTATTTACGTATATTTTTTTTATTTGGCACTCATAGTGAGCATGTAAAGCTAAATATTAACTTATTCTATATATAAGAATATTTTTGTCAACAAATATTTATATATTTTATATCAACATCTGTGAAATGGGTTATTCATGCAAATAATGCAACATGGTTCGAATATACTATGTCAACAATTTTATTGAATGACGACTCTTATTTTTTTATTCAATACTTTTAAAAATTAAAAAGAAAAATATAAATATCATGTACGACTTTGGCCAAATGCATTTTTCAAAATTTTGTAGAAAAAAATAAAATTAAAAATATAAACTAGAAAGAAAAAACCAGATAAACATGTTACATATAATAGTAATGGTGTGGACAAAACTGATTTTTTAAATATAACTTTACAATTTGACAGTAAATTATTTTATTACGTTGTGTGTAGCGATAATATATTAGTTCAATCATCAATGTAATTCTCTGGGTAACTGAAGGTTTCAGTAATGTCCGAAACTAGTAATTTTAAAAATAACCAATCAAAAAGATGTAAATATTTTTATATAGAGATGACCAGTAGACATATATATAATATTGTTTACAACTAAATTTTCATAATATACAATATTTTGTTTTAGTTTTTATTTATATTATTGAATTTAAACTTTATGGAATTTTTAATATAATTAAATTGTTTTCACCTACGCACATCTATTAATATATAAAGAGGGAATGATATTTGTTTGAAAAAATCAACTAAAAAATCAGCAAAAAAAAAAATTGCAATTCCCGCCTAAAATTTCAGAATTACTATTTATGGTAAATATTTTGGCAAAAACTGAAATATCCTGCCTCTACCAAATCAGTTTGAATTTTTCAAAAATTTAAAAATAAGATCTTCCTAAAAAAGTGAGAGAATATCGATGATATATTCTATTAGATTAGTTCCGTGAATATTTCTTACAAAACCGAAAGCCAAACTCCAAATTCACCAGCTAATTTATATAGTCATCGGATTTCGCATACCCACCAATCATAGCACACCAATAAAATGACTTTTTCCGTTCAATTCCATTAAATACTGCAGAGGCGCTTTACAGATCTTTGTTCAATGTGTACGAGCGAAGGAATTTGGCGACCACGAAAAGCGTGAGAATTAGCTCAAATAATCCATTCTACATCACATTTTGTTTAAATGACCCTCAAGTCAAACACCGTTATAAAAATTAATTAGAAATCATATTAAATCAAAACTTACCAATGTACCCCTCAATTAAACGGTCCTTCTTATTCTCCTTTTTCATTCCCGCACATAAACCTGCTTTTTGTAACCTCTCGCTCTCTCGGCTCTCTCTCTCGGCTCTTTCGGCTCTCTCTCTCACGCTCTCTCAGCTCTCTCGGCTCTCTCTCTCTCTCTCTCAGCTCTGTCTCATGGAACTCTCTATTGTCAATGTTGGTAAGAAATTTTTTTAGGGTTCATTTTTTTTAGTTTTTCGTAATTTTTTGTTGGTAAAAGTATAATGATGTTGAACCCTTTGTGTTTAGAATTATTTTCCAAGCATGCTAGATTTATTAAGTTGAAGAAGAAAAATGAGTTTATGTGTTATGTGTTAATTGAAGAAAAGAATGATGTTGAAGAAGATTTTTTTGATATTGTGGTTATTTTGTACTGTATTGTATTAAAGAGATGAAAGTGGGGTTAATTGTTTAATATGTGTTATGCATGAAAGTGAGGTTAATTATTGAAATGCTTGTAGGATTGAGTTGGTGAATTGGATGCACTTTATGTGTTTGTGAAATGCTTGTAAAGTGAACTCTATGTGTTTGATAAAATGATTGTAGGATTGAGTTGATCAACTAAAAATAATGAGACTTCTATGTTTGTAATGTCATATATAACGAATGTACATTCGTTATAGGAATTGTGGAAACGACTATATTCTTGTAAATGAAAGAGAAGGCTTGGGTGGTATATTTTCTGCCATGTGGAGACCTTACATGCTGAGCCATGTTATGTGCATATTTTTGCCTTGACTCTATGTTGTGTTAAGGCTTTGTTGTGGCTTTTAGAACCTAGTATCCAAAATGTTCTTTTATCTTAAATTGTCTTTGTTTAAAAATATAAAAAAGGGGTAAATTGGCATGCTTCTTATTGATTTGTTCGCAATGTATACATGTATGGTGTATCTCTTGAATTGATGTTAGTATTTAAGGATTTTAGGATTTTGTCATAGGTTATTCTTCTAAGTTTCAATTTGTAAGAGAGGTGCATGTTGAGTAGTATTTGACCTTGTTAGAATGAAATATTTGAAGGCTGTTACATGTATGAGTTTTGATAAGCCAATATTTAGTCAAGCTTCAGTTTAATAGCATGCTTTAAGGTTGTTAAGTTTCAAAGAATAAAAGAAGCTCGATATAAAATAAAAAATCATTTTATTAGTATCCTTTAGAAATGAGTTAACTTATAACGTTAACGAGTAAAATATCGTCATAATGTATTATATTGTGAATGTATAGGTGTATTTAATTGACAGAGATAAAAATATAACTATAATGAAGATTCATTTGTTATGGTGTATGAAATAACGAATGTACATTCTTATGTATTAAATTAAAACAGACTGGAGAGGCAACTTGAGCCCATTCGAGTTGTGGTACCGATGCTACTGACGAAGCTGAATGCTAACTACAGTGCTGAAAAGTTTGATTGGGAATGGTTGACATCTCCTAGCCAAAGCAATGGGTAAGTATAATATATATTTTGATCATATTAGGTTTTTAAGTGTATTATGAAACTTGGTAAAGTAATAGAATTTGTACATTTATGTTGCAGATTTGATTGTGGGATGTTTACAATCAAGTTTATAGAATTTTTGCATGCTGGGAAGAATGTTGAAGGCGTAGATCAATCTCGGATTAGTGAGTGACGTGTAAAACTAGCGGCTGAAATATCTGGTGCTCATTTTGATCCATATTTTGTTTTAAACATTCAATATGTAACGAGTTGTAGGGATCTTTTGGATAATACATTTTGTATTATTTTTCATGTGTTTTTCAATGCAATGAGGGTGGTCGATTTTTGAAGTTGTATTTTTTACGTATTTCTCAATACAGTGGTTATAATAGTATTTTATCAAAATGGTTAAAGATATTACTGTAACGAGAAGTTTTAATATAATAAATAACGAAGGGGTTCGATGCCGAGCTCCCGAAAATAAGTCGAGGAACTGATTGATGTAATAATTTTTACCGGAGTAGAATCAAAAGATTCGAACACCGGGTCGTATCTCGAGGAAGGTCAGCCGGATTATCTTGTACGTGTATTCAATCACAAGAGAGAAAATAATCCTAACACTCTAATCAGATTGATTTGGATTGATTTATCAACTACGAATTATAAAGCTAATCCTAGCTATTCAAATCTCACAACTCTGAACACGAATTCAAATAGTAATAAGGGAGGCTAGGGTATCGGGGATAATTGTTTCCGGTTCTCAAAACATTTAACGGGCAATCAATTACGCAACCAAAGGACTCGAAAAACTAACTCTTCTAGAGATTCATTCTCAATTTCTCATGAAACAAGAGAATAAGCATAAACGAGCAATTATCGAGCCAATCAGCGCATAGGCAATACGTCACTGAACAAGCCTATTCTAACGAGCCTAGATCGATCGATTTCTCCCCTTTCAGTTTTAAAATCGATTAATTAGATTGAGATGGTGATCAAGCATCTAAAACCCTAGGTTAAGCACAACCCGAAAAGATTGAGTAATTATCAAGCATGTAAACGAGATCAAAACGGAACGACAATCTCCTAACCCTAGCTAGAGAATTTAGCTACTCATAGTGATCTCAACACAAACATTCATATCAAACAAAACCATAACATTCATGAATGAAATGAAAATAGAAGCTTACGATTAATACGAAGGTTCAACGTCAAAATCCGAGTGCGAAACTAATCCGAAAATAACAATCTTGGAGTTTTTCACTCTCCAAGATGAATTTCTACCAAAAACTGAGAGAAAAAGTGTTCTGGAGTGAAAAAGTACAAGAGAGTATCAAAACCTAGCAAAGAACATAATGAAAAACAAATCTAAAAGTCGAACTAAAAATCCTGCTCGTCGCGACCTCCACGGCCGCGGCGAAGAAAGCTTCACGGGCGCGGCGAAGAAAGCTTCACGGCCGCGACCATCCCCGAGGCCGCGAGATCATCTGGCCAGAAGTGGGACATTTTGGGACCCTCACGGCCGCCACTCCTCCTTCTCCGCGGCCGCGGCGACTGGATTTTGTTCGCCTCTTCACTTTTCGGGCTCGTTTATACTCGTTTGGACTCGGAATTCGATTCTGTTTTTTTCTGCTTGTCGCCAACGAAACCCTCTATTTTATTACGCTTGAACGACCAACGTATGCCAGAAATCCGATCCTCTCGGGACTTCTAACCTGCACACCAACGACGACGAAAAACCGAGAAAATACCGAAAAACACAAGAAAAACTAAAATAAAGCGAACCGCGACATAGACTACAAAACGACCTAAAAAACAACTAAAACACCTAAAATGGGAAAAAGATAAAGACTAAAAGACAAAGAAATACGCAACAAAAATGGGACAAACAACTCCCCCACACTAAAATCTTTGTTCGTCCCGAACAAAAAGAAAAGAAAAGACCCGAAAACAAGCAAACGAGCATGGATAACAGTTTCAAATAAGACAAGCTTCAAATTAATCAACTTAGCCGATGAGACTTCCAATGATCAATATAGTACACCTCAATTACAAATCGAATGCAACGCCTTGAAAAGACAAACTCTCAAGCACGGAAGTATAACACATATATGCCTCACTCAGTTTCTTGAATGAATATAAAGTGGGTTCGCTCAAATTGGTCGATCATCATGCATCACATAATCTTGCTTATTGTCTATTCGTACTCTAAAACAATCAAAGATCATGAATTTGCAAATCAAGAGGACGTCATGGGTTGTAATGTAGGTATCAAAGGAAGGACAAATAAGAAGAAAAAGTGGCTCAAATAGACAGTCATACTTTCGAGCACATAAATACTCGAATATTCCACCACCTATTCATAATCAACAAGAAACTAATCATTCCCACCAAAAACTCCATACACTACTAATTCGAAACGGAACGACAATCCCCTAAACCCTAGCTAGAGAATTTAGCTGCTCATAGTGATCTCAACACAAACATTCATATCAAACAAAACCGTAACATTCATGAATGAAATGAAAATAGAAGCTTACGATTAATACGAAGGTTTAACATCAAAATCTGAGTGCGAAACTAATCCGAAAATAACAATCTTGGAGTTTTTCACTCTCCAAGATGAATTTCTACCAAAAACTGAGAGAAAAAGTGTTTTGGTGTGAAAAAGTACGAGAGAGTATCAAAACCTAGCAAAGAACATAATGAAAAACAGATCTAAAAGTCGAACTAAAAATCCTGCTCATCGCGACCTCCGCGGCCGCGACTACACCTCCACGGCCGCGGCGAAGAAAGCTTCGCGGCTGCGACCATCCCCGAGGCCGCGAGATCATCTGGCCAGAAGTGGGACATTTTGGGACCCTCGCGGCCGCGACTCCTCCTTCTCCATGGCCGCGGCGACTAGACACTGGGTCGTGTCTCGAGAAAGGTCAGCCGGATTATCTTGTACGTGTATTCAATCACAAGAGAGAAAATAATCCTAACACTCTAATCAGATTGATTTGGATTGATTTATCAACTACGAATTATAAAGCTAATCCTAGCTATTCAAATCTCACAACTCCGAACACGAATTCAAATAGTAATAAGGGAGGCTAGGGTATCGGGGATAATCGTTTCCGGTTCTCAAAACATTTAACGGGCAATCAATTACGCGACCAAAGGACTCGAAAAACTAACTCCTCTAGAGATTCATTCTCAATATCTCACGAAACAAGAGAATAAGCATAAACGAGCAATTATCGAGCCAATCAGCGCATAGACAATACATCACCAAACAAGCCTATTCTAACGAGCCTAGATCGATCGATTTCTCCCCTTTCGGTTTTAAAATTGATTAATTAGATTGAGATGGTGATCAAGCATCTAAAACCCTAGGTTTAAGCACAACTCGAAAAGATTGAGTAATTATCAAGCATGTAAACGAGATCGAAACGAAACGACAATCCCCTAACCCTAGTTAGAGAATTTAGCTACTCATAGTGATCTCAACACAAACATTCATATCAAACAAAACCATAACATTCATGAATGAAATGAAAAATAGAAGCTTATGATTAATACGAAGGTTCAACGTCAAAATCCGAGTGCGAAACTAATTCGAAAATAACAATCTTGGAGTTTTTCACTCTCCACGATTAATTTCTACCAAAAACTGAGAGAAAAAGTGTTCTGGAGTGAAAAAGCACGAGAGAGTATCAAAACCTAGCAAAGAACATAATGAAAAACAGATCTAAAAATCGAACTAAAAATCCTGCTCGTCGCGACCTCTGCGGCCGCGGCGAAGAAATCTTCACGGCCGCGACCATCCCCGAGGTCGCGAGATCATCTGGCCAGAAGTGGGACATTTTGGGACCCTCGCGGCCGCGACTCCTCCTTCTCCGCGGCCGCGGCGACTGGATTTTGTTCGCCTCTTCACTTTTCAGGCTCGTTTATACTCGTTTGGACTTGGAATTCGATTTCGTTTTTTTGGGTTCATTTATTCACGGTTGCATATGTCGCGCCCGCGAGGAACGTCGCGCTCGCGACATCCTGGACAGCTTTCTGTCCGAAAATAACACCAACGTGTCGCGTCGCGACGGGTGCAGCGAAAGCGACGAGGCGGTTGTCGCGCTCGTGATACACGTCGCGCCTGCGACATCCTGGGAAGCTCTCTGCCCAACCAAACTGCAGCTTCAGTGTCGCGCCCGTGATAGCAGTCGCGCCCGCGATATGGATAAGGAAAGGACCTTAGTTATTTCATAGTTGATAACGACTGTACTTTCGTTATACTTATATTTTTAGCCTTTTTTAGTGTAATACTACTATCTAATACTATATAACGAGACTATAGTCGTTTCCAACTACATTGGAAAAATATTTGAATAATCACTACAATGGATACACATAAAACATTATACACAAGTCAAAATACAACTTCAACCTTTAGCAACTATATGGCCGTGTAAGTGTTTCCATAGGACTATATCTATTCTCCACCATACTATCCCATTGACCTTCGAGCGGCTCTACAATTTCATTTTCCCATGTAAGTGTTTCGATCGCCTCTAAATTGTCATTGTTTGTTTCTTCTTCAAACTTTAAGATTTTTTTCAACTTTAACATTGTTCGTTTCCTCCTCAACAAGTTTTTCGACAAGTGTTACGCAAAGAGGATGTTCGTCACAAATAGATATATACCATTTGACTTTCTCACCTGAATCGATCTTCACAGGGGGGACTGGAAATTTGGTCATTCTTGGGTTCAGTGATCGCAATTCTATTACGTGTGAGATGCTATCGAACTTTATGAGCTTCAGGACCGCATCTTCAAGCTCCAAGAAAGATATGTCGTCGCGAACATAAATAGGATTGACATTCTTTTCATCTTCATTCACATATCTCCACGTCCAAGTGTCATCCGTATTATTTTTAAACTCAACATAATGGAATACTTGTATCCACACCATCTTTGCTAAAATTAATATNTTGGCTATGAAATAATTAGATAACAAATCTACATTTGTTATGAGATTTTCTTCATATAACGAATGTACATTAGTTATGAAACAACTTAACGACTGTACATTTGTTATGTACAAAAACATTGAAAAAAAAACCTCAATGCCACAAAAACATGATAAATATGAAACCAACATGTTTATCAATCATAAAATATGAATCAAAATGCTTTATCTCTAAAATAACAACAAACCCTACCAACATGTTTTATTTAAAATAAAGGTGATGTTTTTTTTTGTTGTTCTTCACCATCACACATTTTTTTTGCAATATAGAATCCAAACTTTTATGAAACATGATCAGGTTTTGTTCTTACCTTTTCAGGACAAGAGAAGAGATGAGCGATTCGTAAGATTTTTTTTCAAGAGAAGAGAGCAGAGCGGACGATTCGTGTNTTACAAAGTTGATAACAAAATAGAATAAGGGTATCTTAGTCATTTACTATCTAAGGGTATTTTAGGTATTACAATTATTCTTTTACCTTTATTTAATGTAAGGGTTATTTCAACAAAAAAACATTTTGAAGGAGTTTTTTAAATAAAAACAAACTTTGACCGTCCCCTTTAAACAAACAGCCCCACGAAAAGCTCTCGAATTTCGCCATCTCTTTCATCGCCCTCGAAAGAATTGATGGGCTACATACAAAAATTCTGAATTACATAACTATTGAGATCTCAGTAAGAGAGCTCGCGCCAGATCGAGTCAGCCAAATTACTGGAAGAGTGCCTCAAGGACGAGTTGAAGAGCCGGGAGCTCCGGCGGTGGCAAGAAGAGGTGAAGAGGATTATAAAATCGGTTCTGCCGGCCAGCTCTCATGCCGTTGAAGGGGGGGAATTTTAGGGAGTAAGGTGAAGAGGGTTGATGGGAATAAATAGAATTGGATGAGTTGAAAAAAGAATGTGACATGTGAAAGAGTTTTGATCAGATGAGACCATAATCAGACAAAAAATTAGCAGTAGTTTTTTTCTTGCTGTGGTGCATATGTTTTTTATTTTTATTTGTTACTTTGAGGAAGTGAGTTTTTGTGTTTGATTTTTTTTATTTAATTTATTTTATATATATATATATGTATATATATTGTGTGTGTTCTTTTGTGAAAGATGGTCGTGATTTGTTTTACACCAAATTTGTGTATAGTGTGGTACACTGCTCAGTTTGGAGTGGAAAACCAAAATTTTTTAATTATGAGCTGTATTTATAAAATGCTACGCGTGGAGAATCAATCTTTGTCACTTATTGTTTTTATTTCTTTTATTTTTTGGTTTTACAACTCAATTATTTTTGCACTTTATAGCAATTTACATAACTGTTATTATTAACAAATAATTAAAAAAATGTTGGTGACACACGAATAGAATTTACTCAATTTAGAGTTATTCTTGGTAAATATAATTGATAGTTATAAGGTAGTTGATAGCTTTAGTGGATTTCAACTTTATAGTTGATTATATCATATAATTGAAAGTCGAAACATTAGCTGATATAATAAAAATGATTGTCAAATTAGTTGATAAATCAATTATAAAATAAAATCTTCATTGAATTTTTTTGAAAAACTTACAAGTTTATGAGATAAATTTTCAAAAAAAATATATATATATATGGTCAAATCGAGGTTATCTTAAAACTAGCGCATAACCCATGCGATGCACGGAGAAACAATATTAGTTATAATATTAAATTGAATATACGTTAACACATAAAACGTAGAGCATTATAATAAAACACAACCACATGTATATTATTTGAAAGTAAAATTGAAAACACAACCATTTGCTTTTGAAAAACTACATTGTCAAAATAATATGAATAAATATTTTGATATAATGTGTGTTTCGATGTTTTTTTTTTTAATAGAAAAAGCTCTGGTCAATTTTGGTTGAGAAATGTTATAGGTACATAATATTATACATAGGGTGAAAGCTTTACTTTTCAATAGGCTTTTAACAGGATCAGACGCTCTTGTACATAACACTCACATTGAGTATGACCGACCAAAAATAAAAATTAAGTGGACCCCACTCCATGTGAGTGTTATGTACACCTCTATATACATTTATTATGTACTTTTAGCATTTTTCATTTTTATTGTTATAATCAGTGGGTCTTTATTTAGTTCATTTTTGTTATGATATTTTAATTAATTTATTGTGTGAAATGAACTGTTCAATTTTTTAGCATGATAAAAAGTGTCTCGATTTTTTACGTATAAAATATTTGAACAATAGTATGACCGATCATTTTAGAATAAATGCGTGTCTCCATTTTTTCTTTTGTACGCTTTGGATTCGATATTTTTTATGAGAAATCAAAAAAATAATATGACCGATAATAATATGATCGATATTTGTTGGCTTAAATGATTGGAGTGGAAGTCAAAATTTCAATGAGATATTATAAAAATGGCATTGTATAGCGTGTTTATCATTATTTAAGAAAAAACTTACACAATTTCATTTCACCATGACCAAATTGATGAAAAAAAAAATGTACGAGATCTACATAAAAAAAAAATTGATATTGTCGATTTGATTCAATATACTCGATATAATCAAATTATTAATTTATTAGCAATTAACCAAAATATAATTACAAAAAAAATCTCAAAATCAAATATTACATAACCACATTGCAAATCACCAATTTACTAATTTTCAATATACAAATAAACAAACATGGTAAAATATAATAGGATCAGATTAACCAAAAAAAAAACGTGTGAGTTACATAGAATAAATACTTGTAATTACAAAATATAAGAAGTGTTATTTGCACAAGTTTAAAAATTGATATGAATCATATGCAATTTATTGTGATTGTTAAAACATTTTCATATCAAATATTTATGAAATTGATCTATACTTTGTTCTTCATCCCCTATAAATTCAGTGTAAATCAATGTTGTCTACTCATCCTGCTTTCGATTTAATTTTTTTTTAAACAATACACGATTTATACTTATTTAATTCAATTCAACATGAGGTATGAATTTGGTCTGACCAAGGATGTCACTAGAACTAAAGAGCTACATATGATGTTGTGTACGATTCGAATAATCGAACACAAATTTGAGGCTAAATACAATAATTACTTGAAAATCCTATTTCATGATGAGGACTTCCGACATATCCTCCCGATTATTTCAAATGGGAGATGTCAGGATACTATGAATGCTGAAATTAATTATTATGATGTACAGGCTAATTATACTGTACTGAGGCTTACAAAAAAAATATGGGCGTTTAGAGCATTGGCGATTCGGATAAATGCAAGGAGCTGACAACTTATGCTAATCAAATAGCAAGCATCGAAGATGGAATTCTTGGGAGATCCGATGATGGATTTGACTTGATAGACATTTCTGATGATATATTATTGAAGCCTACTAATGATCTTATCGGTGCAATTGTTGAGAGTACATATCCAATATTTAAAGATACAAGCGATGATCCCAGTTATTTGAAGGATAGAGCTATAGTAGCTCCAACGTTGGAGGTAGTTGAGTCTATGAATGACTACATGACGTCTTTGAACATGACTGATGGTCAAACATACGTGAGCTCAGATAGTACGTACAAATCTGATTACAATAATGATATTTTTGTCTGATCTCCATATCCCCGACTTTTTGAATACTATCAGATGTTCTGGAGTGTCGAACCATGAGTTGAAGGTGTTGATCCCTCGGATGACACGTTCCTGGGTTAGAGCACCATTCAAATTTCAGCGGAGACAATTTCTCCTAATAGTTTCTTATCCCACGACGATCAACAAGAGCAAGGTTAGTCTTTATCACATCTTGACATGTTCTTGAAGAAGTTGGCACTCTGTCAAGATCAGTTGTATATAGTTGTTTCCCATGTCACCAATCGAAATAGTTTGAAAATATTACTTTGCAGGAACACTATGTTCCTACAAGACAGAAAATGTTGTCTATAAGGAGAATTTTAATAATATATAATAATATTTTTTATCCTATTTATTTAATTTTCTTTATTCACGAATATAATAATATAATAATAAAGTTGGGTAAATAGCTTTAAAACTGTCTACCCCGTGCATCGCACGGGATTCGTACTAGTGCACAAGTAAGAGAGTACTAGTTTTAACTAAATTATCCTTGTTGGGATTAAATCCAAACTGCATTACGGGGCCCTTGCCTTCCTTGTAAAATAGTGATTTTACCATTATAATTGGGCTTACAAGTCAACACAATTTAACAAATTATAAACTACTGTTGTCTCAAATTTATATCCAAATGGATGCAACGCGGGCAAAGTCCTCAGTGCATGCATGAAGAGTTGTAAAAACTTGGGTTTTGGGTATATGCACAAAAAATCAACCAAAATCAATCGAAAACAAATTTCTACTTTATTTTCTTTATATAATCGACCTTGATGTTCAATTTATTCAGTTCAGTTTGTCCTTTGTAGTTTTACTTTCAAGTTTCAACACCCCCGGCCAATTTATCAACACCATTGAATTATACGATATGCATTATGATTCAAATATCTACAGATCCACATTTATATTTAATTTAATTCAACAATAGGCATTAAATAAATAATTTTACAAAAACACAATATACATGAACAAACGTATATGGCTAATCCATCATAGAATTATATGCAATTCCACATCAAAATCACCAACGCCTCAAAATGACAGTAGCTATGCATTACACAGGCCTCACAACACAACAAATTACCTTAAGAAATTAACAGAAATAAATGAAATCCTCATTCGTTAATGATGCACAGTATCGATGTTTTGGTGGGATGGAATTTATTCATAACATTCAAATTATGTTCTTGCCACAAAATTATAAAAACTCTATATGCTCTGTTTGATCCTTGATGACAAACAAGAACAACTTTAGAGAGGGTTTTAGAATACCTTCACTGCAAAGCAATTCAAATACCACTCCAAAGGCTCAATCAAATTCCAAGTTTTCCAATAATTTTCTTTGTTCTTCAAAATGAAAAAAGAGAGTCTTTAAACTCTGCAAGACAAGAATATTCATCTCCAGCTATCCATCTTCCTCACCAAGAAAAAAAATCTCCACCATTCGCATATTTCTTGAGTTTCATGAAAGAAATCACAAAAAGTTCTAGAAAACACATCATTTT
>BKCP01011959.1:1442236-1476468 GCA_008636005.1 Striga asiatica | reverse complement strand
AAAAAAATAAAAAATAAAAGCGATAATCGATGGGTTGCCTCCCAACAAGCGCTTAATTTAACGTCTTTAGCTAGACGTCTTCCGAGCTCTTAAAACGGGTCGTTTCCATTCATCTCGACCAACTCCTTCTTCATATTCCGAGCCCGACGCTTCTCATCTTTCACTTTCTTTCTCTTTGGCCCTCGATCAATGACAAACGTATAACACTCATCAAACGCCCGGAACGTGAGCTCTTCCCGCTCAATGTCTATCAATACTCGTCCGGTAGCAAGAAACGGTCGCCCCAAAATTAGCGGAACATCATCATCTTCAAGCATGTCGAGCACAATAAAATCCGCCGGATATATGAAATCACCGACTTTAACCATGATATCCTCTAAAATACCTCTCGGATGGGCTAATGATCTATCCGCCATTTGGAGTGCAATAGTCGTGGGCCTAAATTTCTCCATCCCCAACTTCAACTTCTCGAACATCGATAAGGGCATCACATTCACACTAGCTCCCAAGTCGCACAACGCTTTCTCAACATGGAAATCTCCAATAGAGCACTCAATAGTAAAGCTCCCGGGATCCTTGCATTTGAAGGGCAACTTCTTTTGAATTCTAGCGCTACTCTCCTCTGTCATGGCCACAACTTCGTACGCCTTGAAACGTCGTTCGACCTTTTCAATCATAGCGGGCTCGACTTCTTTCACTTTACCATTCGGCGGCTTCTTAACTTCATCCCTTTCCTGCTGAACATGGACGACATTGCATTGCTCCTTCGAATTCACCACTGTGTTGCTCGGAAATTGTCCTTTCTGATGTTGACTCCCAACTGCCGCTGCCAATTGGCCAATCTGCTGCTCCACCAACTTCAGTTGATTCTCCATTGACGCCATCCGTGCGTCATTCGCGCTCAGTAATTGTTTTGTCTGATCTATAAATGATTGTGTGCTAGTCATGAATGAGGCTAGCACATCTTCGATTGGTGTCTTCTTTGGCTCATTGATGACCCCATTAGTCACCGAAAATCCCGGGGGTGGCTGTAGAGCATTATTCGGATTCGCATACGAGAGATTGGGGTGATTCCGGTTGCCTTGGTAATAAGTGTTGCCCGCTTGAGGCCCTCGAAAATTCCCATAATTCCGATTATTCACATAATTCACGTCCTCGACCGGTTCTCCAACTCCTACGCTCTCAGTCTTTACTCCTTGCAAGTTATTCATCAACAATGCCACCACATTAGCCGCAATAGATGACACTGAGTCCGTCTCATTAGTCGCCGCGACCCTCCTAAGCATAGTTCTCTCAACCGGCCATTGGTAGCTATTCGAAGCCATCTCCTCAAGAATCCGCTTTGCGTCATTTGGTCGCCTTCCCAAGAGAGCACCTCCAGCTGAGGCATCCACCATGGCCTTCATCGGGCCACTCAATCCATTGTAGAAGTAGCAAATCTGGTGCTCCTCCGAAAAACCATGCTGTGGGCACGTCCGAAGGAGTTGCGTGTAGCGCTCCCAAGCCTCATATAAAGGCTCGTTATCTTGTTGCTTGAATTGAGTGATCTCCGTCTGAAGTCTCAACATCTTACTCGGTGGGAAGAACTTCAAAAGAAATTTCTGACGCATCTCCTCCCATGATGTCACTGTCCCGGTTTCCAAAGAATTGTACCAAACCTTCGCCTTATCTCTAAGAGAGAAAGAGAAAAGACAAAGGCGAATAGCATCCTCCGGGACTCCATTGTACTTCACAGTACTGCATATCTCCAGAAATTGCGCCAGGTGCGCATTCGGGTCCTCGATAGCACCTCCCCCAAACTGCTCTTGCTGAACTATACGAATCAAGGATGGGCTCAACTCAAAAGTGTTAGCTGCAATTCTCGGCCCGTGACCTCCTCCATATACTTGGTCAGCTTGAGGTTGGAAGATGCTCCGGACCGGTGGTCCTGTCTCCTGTTGAGCCTGCTGCTCGGCTAGCTGGCGTTGTAGCTCTGCCAGTTGCTCTTGGAGCTGTCTGTACCTCTCTTCACCTTGTTCCTCCATTGCACCTCTCAGTCGTTGTTGTAGTCTCCGATTTGCGTTGTTCCTTCGGCAACTAGCTTCAATCTCGGGGTTAAATTTTGCGGTTGAACTCCCACTAGACCTCGTGATCATGCAAGTACCTGTTAAAACACACAAACCAAAAAGGATGCAATTAAGAACCAACGTATAAAACAAAAACAAAAATGACTAAAGTAATATCTACCCGTCTTCTTCTAATATTAATTAGTTCAACAAACAATCCCCGGCAACGGCGCCAAAAACTTGTTCGCAAAATATTTTCACTATCCGCAAGTGTACGGTATAGCTGTAGTGAGTGGCGAGCAAGGTCGTATTCCACAGAGATTGTTGTCAAAATTAACCAAGTATCAAAATGTAAACGATTAAATATTATTTAGTCTAATGCAAATTTGAATGGTGATTTTATTCTAAACTAATGAATGATTGCAAAATAAATTCTAACACTAATGAAGGCTTGTTCTTAGATAAATCAAGAATGAGAAAATAGATTCTAGGCTATGCTTTCCTCGGGATTATTCTAACAAAGATTAATTATTCATTCAAACCTTATTTAATTCTACCATTCGTAGGGATAATCGCTAAAGTAATTTACAGCTTTCTCTCGAACAAGTTAAATCGTAGATATTAATTGTTATCTATCTCCTCTCGGTCTCAAGATGAACAATCAACTCCCATAAGCTCCTAAGATTCTAGTTCCCTAGCAAGCTTCTATCAACCTCTCGGTCTGTTTAGTCTCTTACGTTATGAATTTCCCAATTCTAGCAATCAACTATCTCCTCTCGGTCTCAAGTCAATCACAAATATGCATAAATACGGGCCCTTATATTCACACAATAAACAAAAGCACAAGAAATTTATAAACGAATGATAAACCGGAATGAATAAAAAAAATCACTTCATAAAATAATCCGAGTACTCGCAAATCCTAGAATCCCTAAAAGGTTTAGCTACTAAACATATTCTCAAAACTCAACATAAATATATTCATGAGTTCAATGAAGAAGAAAAAGAGAAAAGAAAGAAGAACTATTGTCGCCGTTAGTTCCCGGATCTTCAATCTTGACTTCCTCGAATCCCTCGTGTATTTCGTGCTTTCTCTAGGCCTCCAATGGTGTCAAAAGTCCTAAAAACGAGTTCTTAAGGCCTCTTTTATACTGTAGGGTCATTCAGGGCCGAAAAAGGGAAGAAAACGCGTAAGAATCCTATTCCCCGCAGGTCTGGTCTGCGCGACACACGAGTCGTGTCACATGCCACACGAGTCGTGTGACTTTTCTCAACGTTTCGGCGAACTTTCAGACTCACACGACTGGTCACACGACCGGGTCACACGAGTCGTGTGAGGCCACACGACCCGTGTGACAAGCCACACGACCCGTGTGAAAAAGCCGTAGCTGCGTTTCTTATTTTCTCAACCCACACGACCCGTGTCACTACCCACACGAGTCGTGTGACCTCTTCTGCACCCGTTTTCGCCGTTTTTCGTCCCGATTCCATCTCCAACGCATTTTCGGGCATATTTCCTGCAAAAACAACGACAAAAACACCTCTTTCATAGTTTAATAAATAAAACGAAATGGTGCACAATCACACGATAATCATGGCCAAATATCCCTATATATCACTCATAATGCATGAAAATATGATGAATATCAACAGTCTGGACATACCCCAACTGACGCAGACACCGCGCAGGCAAGTACGGCTCGACGACATCGCGGTATCGAATCAATCCGCTATATAGAGTCCTCGGCTCTATCGCATCTGGGCTGGAGCTGCCGTATGACAACCATTGCACCTGTTCAAAATTGCATAAGAGCATTTATAAAAATAATTATATTAGTTTAAATAACGGGTAACTAAATTTAAATAAAATAACTTCACGTAAATCGGAGGCAGTGAGTCTGTCGAGGCGCCGACGGATGGCTGTGAGCCGATCGTCTGACCGTGGCGCATTCCCTACGCTCCACGAGTGTGATCGTGCGAGACAGTCAGGATCGATGGGTAGACGCCCCCGGGGTCAGAAATCGGGGAAATTCTCATATATCCAAGACTGCAGAAGAGTCAAGCAGCCCGACATCTGGGCAGAGTCCCCTCGGCTGGCAATACCTAGCTGTCTGTACATGTATGCCAGCGTAGCCGATCCCCATGAGTAACCCCCAATCAAATCCAAGCCGTCGAGCACCTCGTGCAGGAGCTTGGGGGTCACTCTACTACCACTCTTGTCGATGAACAAAGTGGTAGCCAGCATCACCCACATCCAGGCACCCGCCTCATCCCTAGCCGACCGGCCTTTCCCCCTGAATGCCCCCGAAATGGCGGCTTCGGACACCGAACCACGCTTCCAGAACGAACTCATGAGTTCTCCCTTGGTGACCAAAAGTATCGACATGCAGAGCCCATGGCAGGAGTCCAAATCCGGGTCCTCAGCGACCACGACTCCCTCCACTGGAACGCCCAAAATGGCCCGGACGTCGTGCAACATTATGCTCATTTCACTAAAAGGCAGGTGAAACGAGTTAGTATCCGGCTGCCATCGCTCCACAAAAGAAAAAAGGAGTGGGGTGTCCAAGTGGGTGTGCATGGAGTCGACCAAATGTGACAGCCCGGTCTGGTCGAGAAGAGCTCTCGCATCGGAAGACATCTCTTCACGCCAAGCCTTCAGATTCTCGATCGCTCTCAGTCTATTGTGGCATTTCAGCGGCCCCCTCAAATTCCCACTCCACATGCGGGAGGCGACGTGCCCTAGAAAGCTAGGATGACACTCCCATCAATGGGCCCACCGGGCACTGGGCCTTTAACGATCCAGGGTGCACCATTATCGGTCCTAGCTCGTTTGCTAGTACCTGCATTAAAATACAACATATTTGTAGATATTGACTTGCGGGCAGATGCATTACTACTATTTGATTATAACAATAATAAAAATAATTATAATAATTTTCTAACTATTTAATTGTATGGTTCCTCTAAATTACAAAATAATTATATCGTAGTTGAGAAGCAGGCCGATAATACTTTTCTAACAGTACCGATAATTTGTTATGGTTAAGTGAAAATAATTTATGTTAAACAACAATAAATAAGTAAATTATTTACCTGATGAAGATGAAGATGGGCCAAAATGCCCCCCAGCTTGTCGTTGAGGAGCAGCCTGTGTAGGACAAACAGCCTGTACCGGACGAACACGCTGTAGAACCGGCTATACCGGACGAACACGCTGTACAGGAGGACGAGGGTGCCTGGGACCTGTAGGCTGTGCGTGGTCCTGATCATCTGAGGAGTCGTCCGAGTCATACTCCTCTGGACCCTGCTCCCTCTCGTCGTACGACTCATCATCAGCATACCCCTGCTGACCATAAGGTAATGGTACGCGTGCGCGGGGGGGGTATCGACTTACCTGCGTAGCGGGAAAAAGCACATCTCGGCTGATCGTACGGTCCTGGTGCCGGGGGCATCGAACTGCCCGCCTGACCAGGATAATAAAATCCATGTTCGCCGTACGGGAGGACTCCGTGGGGTCGCGAACTATCTGGCTGGCCCTCAAAATGATATCCCTGCGGACCAGTTGGCACTGGTGCAGGGGGGGCGGGAACTCTGGCTAGCCTGACGAAGCTGTACCCTCCGAGCCTCATCGATCATCGCCTGCCTTTCCATGTCCTTCTCCCGACGAACGGACGCATTGACACCCCGACTTCTAGTGTGTCGGGTGCCAGAACCATCATAATAGTCATCGAACGCCTCGTCGTCATCCCTGGCATTAGATTGTCTAGGTCTGCTGTAATGCCCCATTTATTTGTGGTTTATTTGTGGATTATTTGAGAATACTATTATTATTTTTATTGTTATTATTATTATTAATATTATTATTATTATTATTATTATTATTATTATTGTGATAATATTTATGTCATTTCTCTTGAATGCCATAATATTATTAATTGCCAAAATGTGATTAAATGCTAATCTTCTAAATGTCTAAATGATTCATATTTATTATTTATAATGTGTACAGGTGTATTAATATATATGTAAAATATATTTATTGTTCGATTTTTTTTTATCGCGCGTTAATACCGAAGGTTGGGCCCGAGAATATTTGTTTGAACTGAAATCGAGCCCGTGAGCCGAGTTATTTCCTCGAAACCTGCACGCGAACCGGCCTTGACCCAGTTTTCTTCTTGTGTGTGTGTGCGCGTGTGATTTATTTTCTTGCTTGTCAAGACTTGTAAACCTAGTCTAGGTTATCTGTTCGTACACAGGCCGCTCACTCTGAATCTCTTTTTTCTCACCTAAATCAATCGCCCGCAGACAAAATTGTTAGAGCTCGGGTATAAAAATTACACGGGAATCCTACGAACTGATATGTATTTTTCAGTTCTTACAAATAATCTAAAAAAGAAATAGAAAATTACAATCGAACTGAAAAATAAATTATCAGTTCGTAGGATTCCCGTGTAATTTTTATACCCGAGCTCTAACAATCGCAAGAAGAATATCTCAACCTACTGGACTGATGGCTTCCACCGGAAATGGTTCCAACACTCAGCATCCGATCAATCATGTACCTGCTGTCCATGTCCCTACTGCTGAGAAGCCCGAAAAATTCAATGGGCTTGATTTTAAAAGGTGGCAACAAAAGATGCATTTTTACCAGACCACTTTGGGTTTGGTGAAATACCTGAAGGACGACCCCCCGGTTATTGCTGAAAATGAGACCAATACTGAACTACGCACTGCGTATGAAGCTTGGGGGCAAGGTGATTACCTTTGCCGTAACTATGTTCTGAACGGACTTAGTAACGAGTTGTACAATGTGTACAGTTCGGTTGGTTCTGCCAAAGAGCTTTGGACTGCTTTGGAAAAGAAGTACAAGACCGAGGATGCCGGGGCGAAGAAATTCGTCGTCGGAAAATTTCTTGACTTCAAAATGGTTGACACAAAGACCGTTGTGTCACAAGTGCAAGAATTCCAACTCATCTTGCACGATATTCATGCTGAGGGAATGTCTCTGAGCGAGTCATTCCAAGTTGCGGCTGTGATTGAAAAACTGCCGACGGGTTGGAAAGACTTCAAGAACTACCTCAAACATAAGAGGAAGGAAATGAGTCTTGAAGACTTGATTGTTCGTCTTCGTATTGAGGAGGACAATCGTAATTCATCGGGAAAAATTCCGATGATGGAGGCTCGTGCTAACTTGATAGAGCAAGGCAACTCGAGCAAGAGGAAGTCCCTAGACAAAGGGAAGCAGCCTGCCAAGGTTTGGAAGTTTACCGGAACTTGTTATAATTGTGGAAAGCCGAACCATATGGCTAAAGACTGCAAGAGGCCAAAGAAGGCTGGGCCAAAGAAAGGTAAACCGAGTGCCCTTGTGGCTGAACACGGCCCTGTGCCGGGTGAACTGACCGACTTTGATATGTCGGCTGTGGTGTTTGAAGCCAATATGGTGGATAACCCAAGGGAGTGGTACATCGATACTGGTGCCACTCGTCATGTGTGTTCCGATAAGGAGGTGTTCTCTGAATACACTCCTGCTAAGAGTCGGAAACTTTACATGGCAAACTCCGCCACGGCTGATGTGGCTGGAGTGGGCACTGTGGTGCTGAAGCTGACTTCTGGAAAGGAGTTGAAGCTTAAGGATGTTCTGCATGTCCCAGACATCCGCAAGAATTTGGTCTCCGGATCTCTTCTTGTTGAGCATGGATTTAGGCTGGTATTTGATGCTAAGAAATTTGTTCTTAGCAAGTTTGGAACTTTCCTTGGTCGTGGCTATCTCGACAAGGGTATGTTTAAAATGAATGTAATGGCCGTGAGCCGTGTAACCGTTTTAAATGATAATGAAAAGCCTATTTCTGTTTATACCGTTGAGTGCTCTGATTTATGGCATATTAGATTGGGACATGTAAATCGAAATGCAATTAAACGGTTGATGAATTTAGAATTAATTCCTAATTCTAAAATTGAATCACATAAGAAATGTGAGATTTGTATTGAAGCAAAAATGGCTAAGTTGCCTTTTCACTCGGTGGAAAGGTGTACTGAACCATTAGGCTTAATCCATACTGATGTATGTGATATGAAAAGTGTGCAAACAAGAACGGGTAAAAAGTATTTTATTACTTTTATCGATGATTGCACAAGGTTTTGCTACTTATATTTATTAAGAAGCAAAGACGAGGCTGTGGAAGCATTTAAAATCTATAAGACCGAAGTTGAAAATCAACTCGGCAAAAGGATTAAAATAATCCGAAGTGATAGGGGTGGGGAGTATGTAGCTCCTTTTGAACAAATATGTTCTGAATATGGCATAATTCATCAAACGACTGCCCCTTATTCTCCACAGTCGAACGGTGTTGCTGAACGCAAGAACCGTACGTTAAAAGAAATGATGAATGCCATGTTGATAAATTCAGGATTACCACAAAACATGTGGGGGGAAGCTGTTTTAACAGCAAATCATATCCTGAATAAAATACCACCTAAAGGGAAAGATGAGACTCCTTACGAAATGTGGAAAAATCGTAAGCCGTCTTATAAATACCTGAAAGTGTGGGGGTGTTTGGCTAAGGTTTCAGTACCGGAACCCAAACAAATGAGAATCGGGCCAAAGACGGTCGATTGTGTATTTATTGGATATGCGTACAATAGTACAGCATATAGATTTCTGGTTCATAAATCAGAAAATCCAGAGGTATCTGTTGGTACCACGATTGAGTCGAGGAATGCTATATTCTTTGAGAATATTTTTCCTCTAAAGGAAAGAGCAGAATCTAGTTCTAATAAACGAACGTATGAAACTGCTAGTGGTTCTGTACCAGAGGGTACTGATGAAGAACCGAGACGTAGTAAAAGGTTAAAAACGGCGAAAACGTTTGGACCTGATTTTATTACGTACATGTTGGACGATGAACCGAGTTCCCTTAAGGAAGCTCTGTCCAGCCCAGATGGACCACTCTGGGAAGAAGCTGTAAATAGCGAAATCGAGTCCATTATGCAGAACCATACTTGGGAGTTGGTTGATCTCCCTGATGGTTGTAAACCTTTAGGATGCAAGTGGATCCTAAAGAAGAAATATAAAGCTGATGGATCGATTGATAAGTTTAAAGCACGATTGGTGGTCAAAGGCTTTAAACAAAAGGAAGGGTATGATTTCTTTGATACCTATTCACCAGTTACGCGTTTAGCGTCGATAAGAGTGCTTCTCTCGATTGCTGCTTTGCACAATCTTGAGATTCACCAAATGGATGTCAAGACGGCATTTTTGAATGGTGAATTGGAAGAAGAAATATACATGGAACAACCTGAAGGGTTTGTTGCACCTGGACAAGAGAGAAAGGTGTGTAGATTGATCAAATCCTTGTACGGACTGAAACAAGCTCCGAAACAATGGCATTTGAAATTTGATGACGTGATGTTGTCAAATGATTTCAAAATCAACGAATGTGACAAATGTGTTTATGTCAAGAGTACATCAAATACATTTGTGATTGTATGTCTATATGTAGACGATATGTTGATCATGGGGAGTAGCCATGAAGTGATCATGGATACGAAAAGAATGTTGAAAAGAAATTTCGACATGAAAGATATGGGTTTGGCTGATGTTATTCTTGGAATAAGGATTATCAGAACCCAAGATGGAATTGTCTTGTCACAATCTCATTATGTAGAGAAAGTGCTCAAGAAATTTGATACCTATGACGGTGCACAGTCTAGGTGTAAGACACCCATTGATCTTAGTATAAATCTGGTAGCCAATAAAGGTCAACCAGTGGCTCAGTTGGAATATTCACGGATAATAGGGAGTCTGATGTACTTGACGAATTGTACACGACCAGACTTGGCCTATCCGGTGAATAAGTTGAGCAGATTTACGAGCAATCCCAGTCATGAGCACTGGAATGCTTTGAGAAGGGTACTTAAGTACTTGAGGTACACCCTTGAATACGGGCTAAAATACTCGAGATATCCAGCCGTACTTGAAGGGTACTGTGATGCAAGCTGGATATCAGATTCGAGAGATTCTCGCTCCACTAGCGGATATGTTTTCTGTATTGGAGGAGGTGCAGTTTCGTGGAAATCCACAAAACAAACGTGTATAGCTCGGTCAACGATGGAATCGGAGTTCATCGCTTTAGATAAAGCTGGTGAAGAAGCCGAGTGGCTTAGAAATTTTTTATCCGATATTCCATGTTGGGATAAGACTTTGCCGCCTGTGATGATTCACTGTGATAGCCAAGCTGCTATAGGTAGGGCGCAAAGCAACTTGTATAACGGTAAGTCTAGACATATTCGTCGTAGACATAATACCGTACGCCAATTGATCACAAATGGTGTTATTTCCATTGACTATGTGAAGTCTAAGGAAAATTTGGCTGATCCTTTGACGAAAGGATTGAATAGAGATCAATTGGTAGTTTTGCTAGAGGGAATGGGCTTAAAAATCCACAATGTAAAGAATGATCATAGTGGTAACCCTACCATGCTGAGTGGAGATCCCACGAACTTGGTTCAAAGGGAAAACTAAGCTATGAAAATTCAGTTGAGCACTTGGAACATATGAATGTCCAAAGCTATTCCCTAGAGCACTCCAAGTGCAAGATGACCTGTTGATTGTGGTGAGGGTAAGTCATGTGGACTTTTAATGAATCCCTAACCTTGTAAAGGTGGAGTATGACAGGATACTCTTGATAGGGAGGTCACCTATATAAGTGTGAAGTGTGGGCCGCTTCAAATGTAAACACTTATGAATCCATTGTGTTGTCCATGGCCAAAACGGACACAACGATAGAACGGAATGGAGTTAAGACTCTATTGTGTAAATGTCATTGTCTCGGTGTACACTATGGAGGAATAGTTCAAGGCATTATGTCCACTAGGCCACCAGTGCATCCGATGATATTTACAAAGAAAGGTTCAAAGCCAAAAGCTACCTTCTCTGATGCAATAGAGTTTTGTGAGGATTGAGCACATAGTATATTATATTTAATTTACACTCATGTGGGGGATTATTAATTATATGTGAGTGTTAATTAAAGATTCGGTCAACTATCTCCTACTCCTAACAACCAAATTAATTAATCTCTCAACAAATATGCTAACCTCTCCATAACAAATATGCTAACCTCTCCATCTACTCGGATTTAATTAAGCCAACAACCTATTAGTTGTTCTTTTTCATCTCTATAAATTGGAAGCAGACCATTTGATGAAAGACACAGAAAAGGAGAGAAGAAACAAGGCAGAGAAAGAAATAAAAAAAAAAAAAAAGGGAAGAAAGGAGAAGAAAAAGAATGGAAAAATTATTCCTAAATAATATTGGAGGGACAAAAATATCAGAGAGAAAAATATAGAAATATTTATTTGTTATCAAAATAACAAAAGAGTGATATTTTTATTCCTATTTTTAAGTGCTCAATTCTCGACTCCGTTTCAGTTCGCCGGAGCTCGTAAATCTGGTGTGCTACAGATTTAGAGACGTTTGCCGTTGTATCTTTGGGGAAGTTACGCCTGAACCGTTAGCTGCCACACGGGGCGTATTCTTCTTGCGGAAAGAGTTTTACTCGCCTCGGCTAAAAATCTTTCCGTTTTGTTTTAAGTTTTAATTTATTTTTCAGTTCGATTGTAATTTTCTATTTTTTTTTTAGATTATTTGTAAGAACTGAAAAATACATATCAGTTCGTAGGATTCCCGTGTAATTTTTATACCCGAGCTCTAACAAAAACTTCTCACGCCCAAAAATCTCATCATCTTTCCTCTCGCACAGATCGCCATCATCCTCTCCTTTCCTCTGCAAAAATCCCGTCGATGCCACCACCTCCCTCTCCCTCTTTTCCCGCACTTTCGATCGCCATATCCTGCAACCGGCGCGCCTCCTTCCTCCGCGAGGCGTCACCTTTCCGCGAGCAGACCTGGCGAATTCCTTCCAGCGACCCACCATCGCGCGCAGACCTCCGACGACCTTCTCCTTCGCGAGCTCCCATCGCCGGCGAGCCTCCCTCTGCCTGCGGAGCTCCTTTCCGGCGAGTCCCTGATTCGCGAGCTCTCTCTCTCCGTCACCGCAGGCCCACCGTTGCAGCAACTCCAGTCGCAGGCCTGTTTCAGCGCCTCCTCGAGCCGCCATCTCCGCCGAGCCCAGCCACCGTCGAGTCGAGTGCCGTCGGCCAATTACCGTGAACCACAGCAGCCCTTTCCAGCGAGCCCGTGCGCCGCTGCTCCTTCTCGAGCCGCCGCTTGAGTCGCTGCTTCACCGGTGAGCCGCACGTGACCCGTCGGGCCCGACGTGCGCGACTCTCTATCCCCGTTAGCCCATCTCTTGTCCGTTTTCGAGCGTCTTTCCGCAGAACGGTAACAACGGCTTAAACATCTTTTCGTTGATATGAATTGATCGTGTTATGTGATTCGTTATATGTTATTCAAGTGACATGGGATATAGATATATGTATTGATTGATGATATATTATTATTGTCGTGTTGATATGTGAATTTCGTCGATTCGTGCGAATTGAATGAGAAATCGTTAAAAGTGTTAAGTTGCTGTGGATTTAGAGGATTATTTCGAACACAATGGCACTGACCTTGTGTCGATTGGGCTTGTAAATTGGTAGTTATGGTTTTTCGAATGTTATAATTGCTGTTTGGAATGAAAAATTCACCATAAATTGAATGCTGGTCGGATTGTCTTGAAATTTTAGGTGCAGCTGTTTTTGATGAATATGTAGCTGCTGTAAAAGTTTCATGATTTTTAAAGGTGTTTAGTTATTTTTAAAAATTAAATTAATTTCTGTCCAGATTCTTGTAAAATGCATAAGTAATTGTGTCTTGCTCCAATTTGGCTGATATTCGAGTATGTTGTGTTTCTAGCATGCTTATGTGTTGTGTAAAATATTTAGAATTTTTGGACTAGGTTTAATAGGGTTAATAATTTAATTGGTGTTTCTGCTCAAATTTGTTTTAATTGTGATAAATTGATCCGAAACTGAACAATTCTGAATTTTGGTTGAGAATCTGAATATGTGATTTTTAGCATGCTGTAAAAATATTGGAATTTTTGAAGTTCGTTTAGAATTAGTTCTGATATAAATTCGATAATTGGCTGAATGTTGTTTTAATTTTATAAATTCACATGTTGAGTGTTTAAGGCTGATATTTTTATGTGTTTCTTGTCATATGCTGAAGTATTTGAGATAAAATTTTGATGGCCTGAATCGTTAATTGTCATGTGTTTCTAATTTAAGCTCGTTTTTGTTGAAAAACTTGTTTGAATTTTATAAAATTGGGTTTAATGAGTTTGAGGCTGAAACTTGGTGTTTTTACTAAATTCTGGGAGGTGAATTTTATGTAAAATTTTCAGAGCCTAACTCGTAGGTTTGATATTCCTCTTATTTCAAGTGTGAATTTTGACAATTATTTTAATTGGTGATTTTTGGTTAAGTGTTGGTGATCACATCTCGTTATGAGTTATCTGTGACTCATGTGATTGTCTTTCATTTGCAATTATGTGAACTCGAATATGTGGTTTGATTGAGTCTAAGTCCTAGTGTTCCCATATCCACAGAACTTCACGAACCACATGGTCGAACCGAGTTCGGCTAAGTCAATTTGTGAATTTTCTACATAGGTCTAGATTAAAGTGTTGACTTTAGTATCTGGACTTAATGTAGGTGCCTAGAGGTGTTGACCTCGCCTCATCTCGAGATTTGTGATGTGAACTGTTGCTGCTATCAGGTGGGTACAATTATGATGTATTCCATATTTATCGCATTTATTATTTCGTGTAATGTTTCTTTTGAAAATTATTGTATGCATGAGAACTCTAGTCTAAGTGTCCCGAACGATAGTGCCTTTGACGAATGCATAACAGTGAGAGGTCACCTGCCCGTTGTATCCGGGAGGCGACGCCCTGATCCGTGTGAGTTTCGGGAGGGAAAAACATCTCCACTGTCTCCTGGAAAACATCCATGATCCGTGAGTAGTTCGGGGTGAACTCCCATGATCCGTGAGTAGTTCGGGGTGGGGGAAATTTTCCAGTTACGGCCTTGCCGATGTTTGGTCGGAAGGTTGTTGTATGTACATAGGAGGTTTGCGACAGGGCCAAGTAGGGAGTTAGACTGTTGGATTCTATGCATACTGAACACTATGGTTATGATGGTTTAAAATGTTATGCGAGATATACTGTGCGATAATGGTGAGCTTGTTGGTTATGCTCACCCCCATTATTTTCTTGTTGTTTTTCTCTCTTCCTTTGTTTTAGGTTGAGACGAGCTGGAGGCGGTGGCGTAGGACGAGCGAGATGGTGGTATTTATGTGTTGAAAACCTATGCTTCCGTATAAACTGGATATTATTTATTTGCTATTGCACTTGGATTATTTGTTTACTACTTTCACTTTTCGAACTATGTTAAGTTGGTTGAATCTTGAATAATGCTAGACCTTTTTAAATGGTTTTTGAGACTTATGTTTTATGGGATTTGTTATATCGTCAGCTCGAGCCTGTGTAGGTTCCTTGATTTGTTGGATGTGTGTTGTTTGTTGTTGTTAATAAGTAGCGCCCGTTTCTCGACAAATGTTATAAATTGGATTAGTGTTCTTTGCAGAGTAGTTCGGCGCCTCCCTGACAGAATTTAATGCGATTTGAGGTTTTCCTCATCATTGTCTGACGGGCATTTAATGCTGGCAGGCTTTATGTCTTGGCTAGGGGAAGTAGGTCAACAGGCTAGGACGTCCCATCCATTAACCAATGATTACCCTCCAAGTGGCATTATTATACTACTATCTAGATCGGTACCTCCATTGTAGGGACCCGCCCTGAGACTCCAAGTCGGCACCTTTTCTTTTCTTGTTCCTCCGGTCCCGGGGAACCTTTCTTCCAGCCCGTCACTCTTCAGATCGGCACCGGCACTTCACAGTCGCAAACGCCGGACTAGCGGACGGACTCATGAAAACGTCTAGGTCAAAAAGTATCCCAGTCCAGCTCGGCACCTTCTGAGTGGACCGGGTCTCCGGTTCGGCCCTCGAACTCGGGTGTCAACAATTATTTATTCTTATTATAATTATTAAAAAAAATAGAAAACTGTCTGGCCGGCGACCGACCGGCCGGCGGTTCCGGACGCCCGGAACCGGATAACAAGAGAACCGTCCGGTTTGGCCGACCGGACGGTTTTTGGTCCGTCCGGAACCGACGACCGGACGGACGTCGGCCGTCCGGAACCGACGGCCGGACGGCCGGCCAGCTTCAAAAAAAAAAAATTTAAAAATTTTTCCGGCCAGAAAAAAAAAATTATCTTGTTGGAGAAGAGTCCTTTGCCGATGCCGTAGAATTTTTTCGACATTTTTTCAGAATTTTTTCGGTTGTCGAATCGCGCGTTGAATGTTCGGGTTTTTAGAGAGATAAATAGTTTAGAGAGATAGAATCAAAATAAGGTTAAGGGCAAAAAAGTAATTGGAGGGGAGGGGGGGCGGTGAGTAGTAATAGGGAGGCGGTGAATAATAGTTGAGTTTTTTTATGGAAACTTTTGTTATTTGTTTGATTAGCCTAAGACCATCTACAATGGGGTTGCTTAACTGATTGCTTAAAAATAAGCAATTGTTATTTAAGCAATTTTCCATTGTGAAGAGAAGACAAGCAATTGCTTAGGTTAAGCAATTTCTTGAATAAGCAATCCACAAGCAATCAGAATTTGTGGGCCAATGAACCAGAAAATGGCGCAAGACATGAGAGAGAGGATGAGAAATCCAAAATTGCTTCAACCAGAATTTAAATTCACCATTGTGGGATTGAATTGCTTAAATCATAGAATTGCTTAATGGCACAAGGTCCCACCAAAATAATACTAAAATATTCTAAGCAATTGCTTATTAAGACAACCATTGTACATGGTCTAAGCTCACCATCTATTTAATTGCCCACCAACTAATCTCATTAACTAGTGCTGTCCTAAACCTCAATTGTTCTAGACCATGTGTAATTTAGCTAAAAGTAGGCAGCCCACTAGTAAAGTTAGCCCATTAATGTGTCTATTATACATATAATGAATCAATAATATTTGGTAAAGTCTCGTTTTCACTTTTTGTCACATGTTAGGGTACGTGGAATTTTTTATTTAAATTTGGGTTTGACAGTATGGAGGACTAATGGATAATGGTCCATATTTTGCAAATTTTTGCCTTAAGAAGTTTGAGGACCAATAACCCTCTCATGCTTAAATATATTAATGGGTTCAAAGAGTGCATGTGGACGCACCTTCTTTATTAAAAAAAATAACCTATTTATTTTTACATGATTTTAATATTTAACTAAAAAACTATTAATAATTCATTGGATCTAGGGATGACCAAAATTACATAAGCATTGCAATACAAAAAATAAATAAATAAATAAATCCAATCGCACAAAAAGTGAACGGTTCGGCTTAATTTTTGGTTTGTCTCGGACTTTCTACATAATTATATTTAATTTGGTGTTGTCCCACACAAAATCAAAATGAATAGAAAATATTTAAAAAAAATTGTAAAAAATAATATTCTAACAGTGTAGGCAAATATTTAAACCAAACCATGCTGAACTGTTGAACTCGATTTTTAAGTTTAGGCTTGGTTTTGGTATCACCTAGACGGAAGTGGGCCTTTTGTATTAATCTTAATTAAACAAGACAAAAGGAGATGATTGTGGCCGAAAATCAACCATATAAAATGACTTGGATGTAATTATAAAGGAACCATTTTAACAAAAAATAACTTCTCCTACTTGGATGTAATTATAAAGGAACCATTTTAACAAAAAATAACTTCTCCTACTTCAGTTCAGCTATGATTACTGTACTAATAAATTAGGAAAGAGAATATTGTTAACATTAGTTATAAAAATGAACGTGTCATAAAGATGGGTAACACACACATGTGTGTGTTCCTTCCACACAATTTATGCTTGTTTTGGTAGAAAATTAACACTTTAAATATGTCTTTTTTTTTTCTCAACGATAAACAACTGATTGAATAAAACTCAAGAAGCAAATACATCGTGCGACCAAATGATCACAAGTATAGCCCAAATGGCCAAACTATGATCACGGGGATGGTTTAACAGCACCTCCCCTTACAAGCCTCTTTGGCCAACAACAAACTAGAATTACAAGCAGATACAGAACAAACAAACAAGCATTTAGAGAAGGACTTAGCTAACAAATATACATCGACTGCAATAACATTGTAGTGGTTTGAGAAGGTAGTACCCTTTTTCAGCTTTTCAACTAAATGTGTTTCAGCCAAACAACAAGTAACTGTGGTGTAGCCCTTGCTCTTGCATATTGAGAGTGCCCATCGATTGCTTCAAGAGTACCACCTTCTCTGTTGCCATGCCAATGCATCTGTTTGGATTCCGTAATCACTTCATTTTATGCTAGCCTTATCTCAAGTCCCATTCCTAAGTGCCCATCCTCTAAAATGTGAGCACTGACAGTTATTATCTGCCCTACCCCAGAGGAGAGTACCAAATCAGAAGAGGGATTAACCTGTGCCTTGTCAGTATTAAGCACCTTAGCCTCCTCCAAACATGCTTCCCCAAATTCAGCCCATTCATCCTTAGCTTTGGCTACAATTACTTCAGGTTCCAACTAATCCTTTTGAAACATCAAAGAGTTCCTCGTTCTCCACAACCACCATAAAAGGTAGGTTGTGAGACTGACTCTGTCTGAGTTATATATGGTTTTCCCTGCATTACAAAGATTCCACCACCATTTTCTGAAGGAGAAGTTATGTTGCTCAGTGCCCTCCCATTGAATGCCTCAGTTTCGAACAATGTATTGCTCTGTGGCACTTGAAAAACATATGTTCCACATCTTCATTGAGTTCCCCACATAAATCACATCTTACCTCAAGTTGAAGGCCTCTTTTATGCAGCTGAATTTTTGTGCTCAAATATCCTGAACAAGCCTTCCAGATGAAGTTTTTAATTTTGCTTTTTATTCTCAGTTTCCAGGTGGTCTGCCACATAGTCTGAGTTCCATTGCCACCTGAGCTGGTACTCCCTGCTTGAGAATCATTGGATTTCATAGCCATTAGGTATCCATACATTCTTCACTGAAAATTCTCCTTTTCTTACTCCAATGCCACACCATCTTATCCTGAAGACCACATCTGCTAATTGGAATTTTTAAGATTTCTTGTGCTTCATATGGTGAGAAAGTTTGAAGAATAAGCTCCCTGTCCCAGTTGTGATCCTCTATTAAAATCAGCTCTTTCACTCTTCTCCGATTTCTCACATTACTTGAGAACTGTGGAGTAGGCTTGAATTCGGGATCCATGGAGAGTCTCATATTAGAATTGACTTTCTTGTGGCCCCTTGAAACCTGCTCCCTAGCTGTAAGGTTTTCCTGGCCTGAAGCCAGCTTCTCCATAGCCATGAATCTGTCTGTTTGGCAGTGACTTCACTTAATGTTTTGTTCCAGAAATAACTGCCCTTGAGCACTCTGGACACCAAGAGATTGGGTTGTGTGATCAATCTCCATAACTGTTTAACAATTAGTGCTTCATTAAACAGTTTGAGATCCTTGAAACCCAATCTTCCCCTCTCTTTAGGTTTTGCAAGTTTATCCATAGATGCCCAATGCATTTTCCCTTGACCTGATTCGTGAGTACCCCACCAAAAGGAAGCAATGGCTTTGCTGATGTCCTTACAAACCCCAACAGGGAGTCTAAAGCATGACATGACATATGTTGGCAGAGCATTAAGTACTGTTGTTATCAGAATTTCTTTTCCTGCCTCACTAAGGAAGTGGTTTTTCCAATTTAAAACTTTCTGATTCACTCTCTCACTCACAAATTTGAAGATATCTTTTTTTGACCTCCCAATTCCTAATGGAAGCCCCAAGTATTTAGATGCATACACTCTAGTGATCCCATTCAAAACCTAGCAAATCTCAGAGGCTTTAGAGGAGGTTGTATTTTTAGAGAACATAATTGAGGACTTTTCCATGCTGACTTGTTGACCAGAAGCAAGATCATATGCAGAAAGAAGGTTTAAGATCACTTGAGCTTGCTTGACAGTAGCTTTGGAAAATAAGATTGTGTCATCAGCAAAAGAACAAGTGAGAAATCATAAGAGCATTTCTACCTATCTTAATGCCTGCATACTCAGAAGAACAGCATGCTTGCTTAATGATATTTGAAAAAGCCTCAGACAAAATGATGAACAAATAAGGAGACAAAGGATCTCCTTGTCTCAAGTCTCTAGTAGGCTGGATATAACCTTTAAGAGTTCCCCTAAGGGAGAATGAAAAATAAGAAGAGCATATGCAAGCAAGGATCCAAGATATAAATTTGTCACAGAACCCCATTTTTTTACAAATTTGAACTAGAAAATCCCATTCTACCCTATCAAAAGCCTTGGCCATGTCCAATTTAATAGCCATGTAATTATCCTTGCCTTTTCTTTTACTATTTAAAAAGTGTAAACATTCATTAACAATCACCACATTGTCAAGGATTTGTCTACCAGGCACAAAAGCAGATTGGGCAGAAGAAATGCACACATTGAGAACTTTCTGAAGTCTATTAGCAATGATTTTAGAAATGGTCTTATAAATCACATTGCACAGACTAAGTGGTCTGTATTCAGAGACATGAGTAGGGTTTTCCTTTTTAGGTATCAATGAAAGGACTGTATGGTTCAAAGATTTAGGCATTTTACGACAAGAAAAGAAATTCTTAACAGCAATGCATATATGAGATTTCAGGGAACACCAAGAGTTCTGAAAAAAAGCTGCTGACATACCATCTTGGCCAGGGGCCTTTTGGGGGTTCATAATCAAAATGGCTTCTTCAATTTCCTTATCAGTGACCATCCTGGTTAAAGTTCTGTTCATAGTCTCAGTAATAGTGACAAGAATGCCATTCAAGCTGCAGCTATCAACCAAGGGATTAGAAGTTTTAAACAAAGTGCCAAAGAAATCAGAGAGTTCATGAACTATATCATTATCATCTCTACACCTGGTACCATCAATCTTGTATAAGTTATCTAAGGAATTTAATTTCCTTCTCTGGTTAACACAAGCTTGAAAGTATTTGGTATTCTTATCCCCCTCTCTGAGCCATTGGACTCTAGATTTCATCTTCCAGTAAACTTCCTCATCCCTATAAGCTTTATGAAGAAGCCTTCTACATTCAGCCCATTCCCCCCAGTTTCTATCACCTCCCTCCTGGTTCATCTTATTCAACTTATCCTTCAGCTCATCCACTAGCATTCTAGAGTTAAACTTGTTCTTCTTATTCCAGCTTAAAATGCCTTTCCTAACATTAGCAATTCTCTTCTGAATGTTGTACAGAGCAGGGCCCTCAACTGGCATGTTCCAACTTTTGTCAACAATATCAGTGTACCCATCCTTCTTACACCATCTAGAGTCAAAGTAGAATCTGTGAGATTTAGGATTTAAAGTACAATCCATCTCCAACACTAGCATACAGTGGTCAGAAGATAAGAGAAATTCATGCTTAACTTGGGCATTTTGGAAATTCAGATTCAGAAGAGGAGAAAAAACACTCTATCTAACTTGGCCTCTATAAATTCACTTCCCTGCCTATTATTGCACCAGTTGTATGGGTGCCCCACAGAAGTGACCTCAACAAGATGCAAAGTTTGCACCAGATTTCTGAAGCCCTGAAAACTGAAATCCTCTCTTAATCTACCCCTTTGTTTTTCTTGGTTAGACAGGATAACATTGAAATCTCCTACTATAAACCAAGAATCACCCCAGCCACTGTTGTGGCTGATAAGGGTTTCCCATTGAAGTTGTCTAATCTGAGAATCATTGCTAGCATAAACAAAAATAGCCCAATGGATAATTTGATCATTTCGAAACTGAAACTTGACTTGAAGACAGAAATCAAAACACACTAAGTCCAGAATTTCAACATTCATAGACCAAGACAAAAGCATCCCCCCCTTGTTGGGATCTGTGAGGATCTTTTTATGTACAAGTCACGAATTCAATAGCAACGTAAACCTATGCGCAGCGGATCTAAAGGTTTGACGTAGAGAACTTACGGCTTAAAATTTATGTAGATATGGTTGACCACAAACGGTTGACCGCAATTTATTGACCGCAAGTCACGTCTTGGGTTGCATGAACAAGATCAGATCAAAACCGGATCTAACGGAAAACGAAAGTTTGCAGCCTGGGAGCTTCTGGCGGCGTGTGAGGGCGCGTGCGGTGTCGGATTTTGGCGATCTCGACGGCAATGGAAAGCTCTCGTCGAGACGGTCATCTGGGTATGTTATATGTCTCAATCGGACTTCCGGTTAGTTCTGTAGGTCAAAATATATTTCGTCTCGGTTTACCTACAGATCTTCTACTGTATTACTCAATACACTCTTCTTCTACTTTTACCAGTGGAGCAACAAGAAGAAGATAAAGCTCGAATGAGATCTAGAGAGAGAGAGAGAGAGGCGTGGGGCGTGTCTCGTTAGAATGAGATTGGGATTCTCTTCTCATGAGCTTAATGATGTATATATAGAACTACAGTAGGGACCCTTAGGAGATTAGGAAAAGGGCTCCTTAATTAATTAGACTAACTGTGGGCCAAGCCCACTCCTCTAATAAATTAAATAATATTAATCGGCCACCGACATTATATTATTACACTACCTTTTCCTAACCCAAATTACATTTGAGCATCCAATAATAATTACTCGATTTACCTCCCCATGTTTAAGATATAATGTCCATTAATTAATTCGATTACTGACAATCAAGAATTGATTAATTTATTATTATTTCACCGAAGCTAGCGCTCGTTCATCACATTCTTATTATGCCGGAACTTAATCCACCTGCAGGGTTTAGCATGACAATCCTTCATGAACTCACTCCGGGGACATCATCAAACTAACGCACATGGTGACCGTAAATATCCTAACAACACATCCTATATATATTAATATTACCCAAAACAGTAGGAATATTAATCCAGCGAACTGAACCTCACCCATGTGAATCAAAGTAATATATATTATATATATATGCCTGTTTAATATCTTACGGGTTAAGAGAACGCAGTAATTAACTGAGGCCTAGTTTATTTACGACGATCAGTATAAAATGAACTTCCCCTTTCTGGGATTCTGTTCAATACATAAATGTACTAGTGCAACTAATCAGTCAAGACAAACTGTACAGTTGACACTACAACCGTTCGGATGGGGTGTTCATGTCCATCTAGGTTGTGAACAACTATTCTTGTTCGCAAGTGACTGATAGAGTGATCTTCGGTTCGCCTGATGACGACCCACCCTATCTTAGTGCAGAACAACAGAACGTAGAACTTGTTTAATCTAACATGATTCTCATTCATAAAGGGTAAATGTGTAATAACATGCAAAACCAAGCTTTCAGTATATAATACTAACACCCCTTACTACCTACAGCGTCAGAGTAGAACCAACTATCCTTAAACTTAAGATTTTTACAGACAGAATTAACAAATTTTTTTTTTTTTTTTAGTTTCAGACAGGAAAACAAAATCTGAAAGGTGGACTCTAAGAGCCTCTTTTAACTTGAAAATTGTAAGGGTCATCCCAAACCTCTACAATTCCACACACATTCTCTCATTGGAGACTGGGGGACCAGTTATGGCTGGTTGCCTCCACCTTTGACTCAATTAAAAGACAGACATTTTTTGTTTTGTTTTGAGGAAGTGTAGAATTATTCTCCACATTTTTAGAGGTTAAACAGTCCTCAAGGGCTCTTTTGTTTTTACCTGTCACAGGTTCAATGATCTCAGATTTATAACCTTCATCCTCAATCACCATGTTGTGTGGTGATGCCTCTCCACTTGAACTACCCTTTCTAGGACAATATCTTTTTTTTTTTCTGTTGATGATCCTACCCCCTTTTGAGTAGTGTTGGATAGTAACATCAACCAATTGGTTAGTATCAGCATTTTCAGAGGACTCAGTCTGATTCACCAGATGATTGATCATATCTAAATCTAATTTAGCAGAGTTATCATCTGGTTTAGTAGTAGCAATAGGGCTCAGAGACTCTAAGTCAGCATTTAGCTGCTTAGCTGCTAAGGCTGAGTCTCTCTCAGTGTCTACAACCACATGTTGTGTGGTGATGCCTCTCCACTTGAACTACCCTTTCTAGGACAATATCTCTTTTTTCTGTTGATGATCCTACCCCCTTTTGAGGAGTGTTGGATAGTAACATCACCCAATTGGTTAGTATCAGCATTTTCAGAGGACTCAGTCTGATTCATCAGATGATTGATCTTATCTAAATATAATTTAGCAGAGTTATCATCTGGTTTAGTAGTAGCAATAGGGCTCAGAGACTCTAAGTCAGCATTTAGCTACTTAGCTGCTGAGGCTGAGTCTCTCTCAGTGTCTACAGCCACAATGTTGGTTTTCTCAGGAGTTATTCCCTTCTGGTAATCTCAGACTCCTCGACTATCCCCTTATCAGAATTAGAAAATTTTCCCCCTTGACCACTATCTGATCTCTGATAAGAGGAACTCCTAGATCCTACATATTTAAAAGCAGAGGCTCTAAGCCATTCACCAAATTGCCTAATGTTAAGCATGTTTTTATCCATATCTTCTTGTTTAACGGAGCATTTGCGGTCACTATGCCCTATCTTACCACAGTAAAAGCAATAGGTTTGGAGATTCTCATACCTAAAATCCACCCAGATGTTCTCCTGGTCCACTTTGATAAATGTGCCTCTAAGTATGGGTTCTGTGACCTGAAGTTCCACTAGCACTCTGAGCAATTTGACCATTCAGCGAGTTAGGGTTGGGTGTTTGCACATCCAGAACTTTCCTCAATTTTCTGCCAATCTTCAATCCTACCCCAATTGTGATCCAATGCAGAGGAAGGTTTTGGATTTGCACCCATATTTTGATCTTTTTCTCTTCCATCGTAAACTGGGTGTTCTTTGGATCCCACGCCTTTAGCAAGAGATATTGGCCGTCAAACGACCATGTTTTGCCTCTGAGGATTTTCTCCTTGTCCTCTTCTTCTTGGAATAGAAATTGGAATCTGTTTTGTCCTAGACTGCGGATCGTGAATGGTTTTTGTGTGATCCAGATGCTGCCTAGTGTCGTTTTCATTCCTGTGAGATTGACCTTTTTCTCTCCATGTATCTGCCCAATTAGGCTTAATTGGCATTCTTTGAGACCCGGTTCAATGTCATGTTTCGATAGCTTCACTTCCTCCTCTTCTTTCTCAGAGAGAACAAACTTTTGGAGTTGAGCTGTTAGTTCTCGAGCCATTCTGCTAAACCCTCAAAAGCCAGTCTAAATCCAGATGAAAGTCAACACAAAGAGAGTAAGGGAAAAAAAACAGAGAAGATACAGAAAATAAGACTACACAAGCACACAAACAGGAAGGCAATGCTTAGATAAATATTACACCAGTTAAACAGAGAAAAGTCAGAAAATTATTAAGCATTAAAAGAACACAACCAAGGCTAAATGATATTATAGCATCTCCCCATTCTATCTAGCGAAAACCCTAACGAGCGACAAGATAAAACCCGACACCAGATCTAAAACAACTAAGGATCAATGATAATAGGAAGGGAATCAAAGGGAAAGAGGAAGAGATTGAGATCCAACAAGTGGAACTGAAACCCTAGAGGGATGCATCCAACAAGTGGAACTATCTCACAGATTTGCCAAACTGGAGTTACGTTTCAAATAATAGCATTTTCAACACTTTAAATATGTCTTAAATGCTATAAATTGTGGAGCTCGGTCTCCATCAACAAAAAGCAGCGCTGTAAATATCTTTTAACAGGAAAGCTTAATAAATATTTTCTTAAAGGCCAAACTTACAAATTAAATCGCAATTTAATCTCAACCTTTTAATTTTGTCAAATAAAAGACGTATGTGAAGTTTTTATTGTTACAATATGAAATGGAGTTGAGATTTCAGTTCTTACAATTCGAACTATAAAACAGAAAAAAAAAAAAAAATACAATCCTAATGCAGATAGATTAAAGTCGAGATGATTAATGAAATCTCTCTGCAAGACAAATACGCCCCGTGTAGTGCTAACAAGTTTGTGCGTCATGTCTCCAATGATATCACGGCTGACGTCTCGAAGGCTATAGCACACCAACTTTCAAGCTCCGGCAAATGTATATGCGTGAGTCTATGAGAGTGCAAGGATGCAGATGGTATGATCAGTGTGTACTGCAACTCTACACCATGTCCTATTTATAGGACTTCCAGCTCAGAAGGGAAAGACAACAATCATCTGCCACTTAAGGCAGGTAACAACCAATTTAAGGATGTTCTAATGGGAAGAGACGGTCGGACCATTTTTCAAGGATGTTTTAATGGGAAGAAACAGTCACGTTGAGTCAAACGTCCAAGTTCATGTACTTGGAGAGGTCTCACTCGAATTGGGTCAAAACCCTGACTCCAAATCTCAAATTCAGCCACAATTGCAAGTAAATTTGCAGCAGAAAGATATATGTGGTTGGGCCAAACCTAAGCCCAAGACCAGCCCAGACTGTCCAAGGTCGCCCAAGTCCAGCCCACAGGCCAATCGCCAAGTACCAAGACCCAAGACCTAAGTCCCAGGCCAAGGACCCAAGTCCCAAGTCCCATTCCCGTTCCCAAGCCTGAGCTCAGTCGGGCAGGCGCGCGCGCACCCTGTGGTCGAAGCCAACACCAACACTTGGTGCATAACTTTATTGTTGTTGTAACATCTCCAACTCTATTTATTATAATAAAGAGAGTAAATCTCATTTAAGAGTCCAACGTGGGAATGACTGTTGACCCTTTGAATCCCCCAACTATCGTTTTACGTGCCCATTTATGGCTAACTTTAACCATTTATTTCTCGCTCACCGAAAATCAATTTAAGGAACATAAATATAACACGAGTATCTACAGAAATTCAACCTGACATAAATGTTTAGCCATAAAAATTCAGTCAAAACCGGGTCAAACCCAAGTTTCATAACTGATTTTTCCAACAATCCTCCACATGAGTGAAAATTAAATGTATGCATGCATGCAGACTCTTGAACTCAATCCTAACAAGACTCTATTGCATCAGAAAATGTAGCTTGTGGCTTTGATCCTTTCTTAGTAAATATCATCGAACCTTAACTCTATTCCGTTCTATAGTTGTGTCTGTTTTGACCATGGACAACACATAAGTATTTACATTTGAAGCATCCCTCACCTCACACTTATATAGGTGACCTCTCTATCAAGAGTATCATGTATTGCTCCACCTTTAAAAGGTTAGAGAGTCACTAAAAATCCAGATAACTTACCCTCACCATAATCAACAGGTAATTTTGCACTTTGATTGCTTTAGGGAATAACTTTGTATATTCTTATGTTCCAAGTGCTCCGTTGAATTTTCATAGTTTAGTTTTCCCCTTGAACCATATTCATGAGATCTCCATTCAGTATGGTAGGGTATCGCTGAAAAAAGATTGAACATGTGGAAGGATCCAAACTAATTCTGCTTTCATTTCCCCTGTATGGAGCACTGAGTTACTTACGTTACGGTATCACTATGATCATTCTTTTCATTATGGATTACTCATTTACTCGAGCAATATTTCCAATTGAACCACGTCTTCGCTCTGTCCTTCAAAGTGCAGGGTAATCATCGCATCCAGAGTTGGTTCTCATTGAGGCCTTGTAGAGGAAAAGTGTTCACCGTCGCATAGCATTCTCGAATGAAGTTCAAGACGTCCTCTTGAGGTAGGTCATAAAAGGAGGGTAATTGATTGAGATGGATAGTCTTCAAGTCATAATTCCTTACCGTCTCACCAAGAACGAGGCATTGAGATGTTATCGTCAATGATTGGCCGTGCAAAGTACCTCATATTCGAAGGCGGCGGTGGTAATTGTTCTCCTTCGTCCACCATAGTCGCCGGTTTGGGTTGTGTCTCATCTATGTTAAGCTCGATGTAGAGTTCAATCAGCGGTGTCTCCTCTTGAGTACCTCACCTTTCGCATACACAAAAACAAGAAATTATACACGTGAAGGAACCAATGGAAAACAAGAGACCAACACAAGAACAAACACAAACTAACTACAAAAAATAAGAGAAAGCAAAAGAAACACGAAAATTAAGCAAAGAACATAAAAATCACAAGAAACACGGAAACAAGAGACAACTAATAAGTAAACTTGGCATCATACTTGCCTTCCCCGGCAATGGTGCCATTTGTTTAGTTGATTTCTAGAGGAATAGATTGATAACCGAGTTATCCAAACCTGGAGTCGTCTCTCAAGGAAGACTATTAGGACATTTGTTCATTTAGTTCATTGTCAAATGCACAAAAACAGAAAATAAATTCCTAACCATGTTAATCGATTGATTTGGGTTGATTTAAGAAAAATTTACCTAATGAAATTAAAAGCAATTAACTAAAAGATGCAAGCTTGGAAGAAGGGTTTGAAGTTTGGTCACCCGGAGTCTTCTCGACTCGAGAAAAACGAAAATAAAACAAAGAGAAACATGCTAGCACTAAAGTTCTAGGAAACTAAATCGAGACTTCTACCTAAATAATCAAGCTTTAAACAAAGTTGTAACCTTTAACACAAGATAAACACGAATTCAACTCATAATTCACTTAAGCAAGCAAGAAAAATAAAAAGATCCTAAAATCGAGCCTAGACACACAATTCCGGCCAAGACACCAACTCTACCTTGAATAACATCATAAACAAGAAGGACAAAAAAATGAAGTAATAAGTTCTAAGCAAGGTAACTACTCTTCTTTTGCGAGCTCAGACAAAATTAATGCGAAAAGATCGAAACTTTAATAAAAAAAGGGCATCGTTGGAATAAGTCGAGTATTGGAGCTCCCAAACAAAAAGTATAAAGAAAAATGAAAATAGCTAATTCCCAAAAGCGAAAAGTGAGAAAATGAAGTCTACCTCCCCCCAAACACAAGGAACTAAATCTATTAATGCTAACACTCAAAACACACACTTCTTTCACACACATTTAATGACAAATCTGCACTCGCGACCTTGTTGAATGGTGTTCACCGCGAGTGCCCAGCCTGCACGGGTCTCACGCGCCTAGACTCGTGGACTGCGAACTGTCATTCACTATGAGTGTCGGGTCTTCAAGTGTCGACTTGCGCAGTCGCGGAATGCGTATCGTTGGCGAGTGTCAAGGTTGACGTTCAAGGTCTCCACGGGTCTGGGCTCGCAGCGAGTGCCCGGGCTTCTCGAGTCTAGACTCGCGCGGTCGCAGACGGGAGTTCACAGCAAGTGTAACTCGTGGACTGGTCTCCAGGCCTCGCACGGGTCTCTCGTGCGCTCGCGGACCGACATCTGCTGCAAGTGCTCGGGTAACTCCCGCTCTCGTGGACTATAGCTCGCTGCGAGTGCAGGTCTCGGCAATGGCCCTAAATAATCTCTAAATGGCTCGATCAATGGCTCAGATGACTCGTCTCGGGATGGCTCGAAATAATAGGCACTCGGTCTCAACTCTTGGACATGAGACTCAGCTTGATCTCTCCTATTTGACTTTTTCGAACAAAACGACCTACAAACCACCAATAGATACTAAAAAGTACGCCACAATACAAAAACACAAGATAAAAAGGAAAACGCATGAACCAACACAAAATGGACCGGTTAATATTAAAATGAACCTAAAAAGACTCGGCTAAGGCACATAAAACACAAGAAAAACACCACAAAAACAAGACAAATACCAAACATATTGAGATTGACTGTTACTTCCTTTGACAACATGTTGCCAATGGGACTGTGCAACTTGTTTCAATCTGCTCTACAGATCAAACAGCGCATATTTTCACGAAGTCTCTTATTTCCGGTCGCTTTTGCATACTTTTTAACATACTCAAGTTAATCTCTATTGTACCATCTTGGGTATGAGAGGGGCGGGGGAGGGGGGAGGTTAGTTATATTTGTTGTATTGTAAATTGTAGGATTAAGTTTAGACCCAGCCTAGGGGAGAATCATTTTATGTCTTTATATAGGAAAAATTTCAAAATTAGTTCCACAGGTATAGGAGGGTGACAATTTTGGTCTCGACGGAATGCAAAAAATATGAATAGTCCCACAGCTTTTAAAAAATGATCAAAAGTAGGACTTTTTCGCCAGATTTACTATTTCTGGCCCGGAACGCCACGTGGCATCCGACGTGTTCATATTTTTTTACAAGTTGTGGGACTAGTTTTGAATTTTTTGCATTCCATCGGGACAAAAAATGTCATCCCTCTATACTTGTTGGACTAGTTTTGAATTTTTTCCTATCTACGTCGGATGCCAGCGTGTAAAAAATAAGCCACATGTGCGCCAAGTGTACGCCACGTGTGCGCCACGTGTACGCCACGTGGCGCTCCGGGCCGGAAATAGTAAATCCGGCGAAAAAGTCCTACTTTTGATCATTTTTTAAAAGCTGTGAGACTATTCATATTTTGTACATTCCGTCGGGACCAAAATTGTCACCCCCCTATATCTGTGGGACTAATTTTAAAATTTTCCCTCTTTATATATATGTACATACTCTTGTGTTAATACAAAAAATATATTTTTCCCACATTCTAACACTGCTCAATTGGCTTATCAGTGAGTTCCCTGACATTAAAAAAACTAAATTATTACCTTAAAAAGTTATTTATAATTGGACTCTAGATTTTGATTATGATCTTTACACTAACGTTCAAGTTTATGAGGGCCATTGCAAATAATTACTTGTAATGCTATTGTAAATAATAAACAAATAACAAAGTAGTGCAGGTTATAAAGCACTCAACTCATGATAAGTACCTTAAAATTTTCTAATCATACGACTAAAGTACATGTTTGTGGGTCTTATTATATAATGATTGCATTCAATGTCCCAAAAGGAAGACCAACAATCTGGCTTGTGGTTATGCTTGCACGTCGACCTAAATAGAAAGTATATATAAAATCGGCTAAAAAATATAAAATAAGCCCAGATTTTATTTATCCACTGGGAAACATACTCCTTGAGTCAAGCTAAATGGTTGCCTTAATAATCTTGGTTACTTGACATATGTTACTTTTTTCAACTACTTGTTTGTCGTCTTTGGGCATAAATTAAGTGAAGTTTGGATCATGGAATTAAATTAGCAAAGTTTTGAATTTCAGCTAATCCATGCACAAGTTCTAGGAGCATCTACAATGCTTTGGGTTCAATCTCAAAAAATTACATGCCACATAAGAAATAGACCCAATCCAAAAAAATATATTCTCCAATGCAAATAAAAGTAGACTGGGTCCTGCTTATGTGACAGCCAGAAAAAGAGACTCGGTCTCCCCTTAAGTCCATTTTAGACCCAAGTAGAGACTTAGTCTCTTTGCATTGGAGTGAATTTCATTAATTTTACATAATTTTATCCACATCAGCTAAGACTTGGGTTTATTTACTTGTCACAGAGACAAGACTAGACCCAATGCATTGAAGATGCTCTAAGGTTTCGTTTTATATCTTGCTATAACTTGGCGAAAACTATTCATATGAAATTACAAATTAAACTCGAACCGTTTCGATAGAAAATCATAGTTTTTTGATCTGGACCGGTCCGACAGGTCGACTCGGAACCGGAACCGATTCGGGTGGGCTATTTGGATCGGGCAACAAAAGACCCTGTGAAAACCCGGTCAAACCGGCCTTGACCCGTCCGACCCGGGGCATTGACCACCGGTTGACCCAACCCATATATATTTTTTTTATTTTTTTAATTTTTTTTTTGTTTTTTTAAAAATAAAACTATGTATATTTGTTTTATATGGTAAATATTTATCATAAGATACATATTATTAACACTTTAATGTACAAATTTTATACACAAAATATTTAGTTTTGTTACTTTATGTATATTTATATGACAAAAATACTTTATATATAATTTTATAAATTTTAAAATTAATTATCCGGTTCAGCAATTGGCCCGGTGACCCCGGAGACCTGCCCGGGTCGATTATCAGGCCGGGTTTAAAAACTATGTAGAAGATGAATAATCATAGAAGATTCTGTTCAAAATCGCACCGAATCAAAAAATTTGAAATATCAATATTGTGAAGTTTTCATACTGCGTCGGACCTAGCACACGAAAGCAAGCCGACTGCATCTAATTGCATGCTTCGACTCAGTTTTCATTTTTTTCTATACATTTGGGTTTGATTCACGCAAAACCACACACAGAAAAAGTTTGAATTTGAAAAAAGAATTATACCGCACCGCACAATATATAAAAAAAAATGAATTAAAATTTTTACATCAAATTGTATGGTTTAGTTTTCAAATTTCGGATATGTTTGGCTCACGGTAGACAAATTTTTTTTTGTTATGGATAGATTTGAATACATAGTTCTATAAGGCCTCTTTTATTTAACAGGATAAAATATGATAACATACCTTAACCAATTTTATCCGGTGTTTACAAGTAGAGATCGAGATTGAGATAAATTCTATGTGTCATGTATGTGGCAGGTGGACACGCATGTATCCATGATTGGTAGGATAACTCAATCATATAAAGGTGAGATATTTTTATCCCAACACAAAAATGACCTTTTGATCCAAAAAAAACTACACGTATAATGTCTATTATAACTTTGAATATCTAAATAATTACAGATTTAGTAAAGCTGACTCACGAGATAAAATCATCCTATTTCATCCCTTAAAGTAAACGAGCCCTAACAATATTCAAATTTCCATTTTCACCACAATATCTATTAAATATATGCCACGAGAAACCAACTTACCAAATTGAAACCCTTCAATGCTCTCCTCAAAATATCCGGACCTCCTTAAATCTCCACCGCGAGAAATTATAATATGATTCTAATTATTATATTCTTTTCCATTTATTTTTTCTTTGTAGTAGTAGTAGATTACAAGCATTTGCCATTTAGATTACAAGCATTTTCAAATTATGAGCGATCTACAAGATAAAATATAGGAAAAGTTGAAAATAGTCATTCAATCCAATTTTGATCTTCAATTTTTACATTATTAACTTATTTCGAAGACTACTTTCTTTAGAATAATTTTTTTGTCAACTGAAGCATGAATTCAATCAAATACATAATCTCAAAGTAAATGTAACTTTCACTACTGATTACGTTCAAAATTAGTTAATTAGCTATCCGGATAATATGCTCCAAGACTTTTTAATTTAAAATGAAAAAAAAAAAGAAGAGTTCAAGTTCTAACGTGTTTATATTTATAAAATCACATTTTAATCATCTAAGACTTTTAATATACACATTATTAGAAAAAAAAAAGAAGGGTTCAAGTTCTAACGTATTTTATTTATAAAATGACATTTTAATCATGTAAGACTTTTAGTAATATATACATTATTAGTTCAAAAATTATTGTATGATGTTGTTTAATTGTTAGATGAATTTAGTTGTCACATTTTAATAAAAATACTTACTTACACTATTAAATATTATATTTGTGTTTATGTTATGACATATATATAATATTACAAAATATGATTGTCCAATGACTTTACATTATTAATTTTCTTATTGTTTTACTAAATAAAATTTAAATCTCATATTATACTAGTAACTAGGGGCGTACCCAGGCAGGGGCCCGTAGGGACACGGGCCCCTATGCAATTTTGTAAAAAGTTAGTACATTTATAATTATACTGTAAAATAATTATTGAGAGATTTTCTTAAAATATAAGTTTTTTGTATTATGTTATAAGCAACATATATAAATGAGTTACGTCGTTTTTTCACAAAAGTCAACATTAATTTTGATACTGTTGAATTTTAGGTGTTCTTAAAATTATTATTATAAGTTTAAAATTAGCTACTAAATTATATTTGTCATTGATTTTTAACCTAATAAAATATTTATCTTTATTATAAAGAATAAGTCCACGAATGTTGACTTTGTAAGAATATCCAATGCAAAAAAATGTTGGTATTTGAAAAAAATATATTTAATGAGATTTGAATTTATATAATTATGAGTAATATAATATATAAGAATAAACAGAGAATAAATATTATTTTTTTTACTTTTGTGCCCCTTCAGTCTTACGAGTCTGCGTCTGTCCTGCTAGTAACTCATAATATATATAGCTAAGTTCGAAATTGGTAGTTTACGAATAAAAAGTAAACTATTTTGCACCACTACTCATTGGAAAAATAAGTAAACAATTTAAATTGTTAGAAAAATAATTAAACACGTAAAATTGAGTGAGTCAAAAAGTGTGTTTGTATACAAATATATCCGTTTAAAATGAGTTTCTTTTATTAACCAGAGTTAATTTTGAAAAAAAAAAAAGTATAGTTAGTTGTTAGTGGAATTTGATTTTATATTATAGTAATATTTTAAAAAAAATAATTAAAATTGATTTGATATAAAAGTAGGAGAGAAATAATGTTAATTGTTAAGTGATAGTTAGTTTAAAATTATATGAGTAAAAGAATATTAAATTAAGATTAATATAATGTGTAACAAAAATTGATTGATATTATTTAATTATGTTAATTATATTGAAGATAGTAAAATAAAGTTAAAATTGATTTAGATTTTGCAAATAAATTGAATAAATTGAGTTTTATGGTATACAAAGATACCCAAAATGACTAAATATATTTTCACGGGAATGAAACATAGACGTTGGAATTACGAAGAATTTTCGAAGTAAAAAAATGTGCCATAGGTTATAGACGTTGGAATTACCGTAGAATTTTCAGAGTAAAAAAATGTGCAATATATTAATTAGCGCCGCGTACCTGTCCCCTCTGCCATCCTAATTTTTTGCAGTTACAATTTATTATTAGTTTATTACTCCCACATCCTCTTCCTCTCTCTCTACTCTTTTCCTCTTTAACGGATTTCTTGTCTGCCCATTGTTCACATTTTCGTATTTTTTTGAACAACAGAGCTCAACAGTCGCAGCAGAAAGGTATATTGCCTTTGTTTTCTCGTTTGTTCTATCTGTAATGTTTTTGAAGTACTATGATGTTTTGCCTGTTTGCTTTTATTTGTCTGTTCTTTGTCGATATCTGTTCCTTATATGTAAAAATTGTAACTTTGCACGAGGTAGTGATTATTGGTTTCTTGTTTGTGGTTTCTTGATCTGACTTCGATATGGGTTTTTTGTTGAACACAAGATTTTGTGTTGAATGAGTTAATTTGATCGATTTTTGCCTCTCAAACCCATTTGGTCT
>BKCP01011959.1:1396831-1439328 GCA_008636005.1 Striga asiatica | reverse complement strand
TTTCCATTCTTGAGAATGAGTTTTAACATTGTGATATTTACCTGTCAACAGATGAAGATGCATCTATGGAGTCCAAGTGGGATCATGTGAGGAAAGGAATTTGCTGCATGTGTAGGGACAGTAAAATTGATGTCCTGCTCTACAGGTTACACCATTTAGCCATTTTATGAACTCCCATTTTTTGGATTTTGTCTCCAACATATTTGAATTTATTATTTATCTTATTTAAAAACAGGTGTGGGCACATGTGCCTGTGTTCAAAATGTGCTGAAAATTTGGTCAGGTGTAAGGGAAAATGCCCGATGTGTGAGGCCCCAGTGGTCGAGGCTGTCGAAGCTTATTTCACCTCGGCAACTCATAATTAAAATAAATAAATAAATAAATCAACATATAGATAAAATGAGGAATGATGCAAATTGATCTTGGAAGTCCGCAATAGGTAATAATCAAACTCTTTTCTCATATGTTCTTTTCATACATTCGGCTACAGTTGTAAAATTTGGACTTTTTTTTTTCATTGTTAGTTTTTGTTTTGCAGATTACAACAGCCTCTGGACTCTAATTTATGTATTTTTGGTCAATTTCTTTTGGCACAGCGCGGAAAAAAGTGATACCAGCTCGCTTGAGACCACTGATATAAATATACAGATGCCTGACCCCAAAGTCATTAGCTATTAGTGATGGCTTTTTAGTGTGGATAAAAAAGTATTGAAATAGCAGAACTAATAGAACAGTTTGATTTGGTTGTGGAAATCTATATCACAAGTTGCGAAGTTTTGATTACATAAATTTGTTTTTGGGGATGAAATATGGTTTTTTTGATACATCAATGACATATATGGTTTGTTGAGGACTTTTTATAATGATTCAAATACTTTGTTTATTTGAATGCATTGTGGTTCTGTGTTCGAAATCATAATGCTTATATGAGATGGAACTTTTTTATTTTCTTTCTATAATCTATACTAGTGCGTGGCCCGTGCGATGCGCTGGAAAACAATATTACGATTGCGTTATAAATTAAATATATAAATAACATTAATCATGATTTATCCATTGTTTTTAAATTAAACTGGGTTGGAGTCGTTGGACACAGTCAGACCGGATAAACCGAGAACCGATTTATTACCAGTCTAGTTCGCTTGAATAAAATATTTTCTCTCGAATCCTTCAACACTCAACACCAGTTGATTGGACAGGTAGGATCGATACGATTTTTTAAATAAATTTTATTTTATTTAAAATTATTATAAAATTACATTATTAAATAAAATAGAAATTTATAAATTATTTACTAATTAGTTTAAACATTTGAATTTATAAATTGTTTAGATATCTAAGTAGTACATTTTATTTAAATTTATTACAAAAAGTACTATATATATATATATCTATTAAAATATTTATAAATTAAAATCTGAACAAACCACAAATGATTTAATAAAATAGTTTGATCGTTTCGATGACGGTCCAGTTCTGAAAACCTTATATTTACTATACATTAATAAATATTATAATAATTTATTATTTAATTCAAATAAATATTAATAAAATGATATACAAATATTCATAAATCATTAAACATGTTGTCATAAAATTATTGTTAATACGATTATTTGAAGTTTGGACTACATCACATTCACGTAATAAAATATTTCCAATATAAAATTTATATTTAAGTTCAATAATCGATTTGATGTGGTTGAACTGATACATAATATAGTCACATGGACCAACCAAGTTGTGTCAAGTTTGTTGACTATTTTAAATATCACCTCAAAGTAATTCAATCAATCTGGCACTACCCTAATTCAATCACCCGATTGATCCAAAATTTTTTTTCTTATTTTCTTTAAATATATTTAATTTTATGAAATAAGAATATTTTATGATGCATATAATAAATATCTACACCAAATGATAGTATTAAGATTATAAATTATATATTTAAAGATGAATTAATTATTTTTACTTTATGCATATTAATAAAAAAATAACATAGTAATTTTCAAATAATTAAGATTAATTGATTGATTAGCAATTTAAAGAATATTTTTAGCGTTCAATATTTTTTTTAAAGGCACAATTATAAAGACCGAGATTCTAAAACTTTTGTTATATTTTGAATTGAGATTTTATAAATATAGAGACCGAGATTTTAATATGATTCGTTGTTTCTAAGAAAAAAATTAAAATAAAAACAGACAAACTTAATAAATCTTAGTCGGATTTTTTAAATAATAAAATGAACTAAAACCAGAAATCTAAGGTAACATTTAATGCTGTATAATTTTTATAGAAATAAATAAGAAAAATAATAAAACTTACTATTTATAGACTGCATTAAATTCTGACTTATTTTTTTGCTACTATTTTTGGTAAATGGTAATTCTTATTATATATAGGGGTTGCTACTAGTCCTGGTGTGAGAACCGTGAGAACCATATTTGGTGCTATTTTTAATTGTGTATGATGCTATTTTTAATCTCAAATGGTGCTATCATTTTTACAAATGCTAACATAAATTGTGTTGCTATTTTTAATAAAATAAATCCTGATTAAAAATAGCATTAGAATACAATCAATCATAGCAATGCATACAATTAAAAATAGCGGTTCTCACGGTTCTCACGCTAGGACTTAGTTCTCATTTGAATCAAATCCTGTATATATATATATATATATATATATATATATATATATATATATATAGATTTCTAGTACATTAGACCTTTTATCTTCGAGTGAGGCAATTGTTAAACAAATTTAAATGGCTAGACAACTATATCTTTCTAATATGCATTTTACGGTTGAACCAGTAAAAACTGGTCACAAATGGTCAAAATCAGTCAAGTTTTTCTTTTTAAAAAAATAAATTTTAATTCATTTAAAAATACTTTTAATATAAATAAAAAATACATATTTAAATATAATAGGTACATATAATCTTATATTAGTTAGTTTAAGTATTTGAATGTTTTAAATTAGATTAATATTTAAGTAACAAAGTCTTATTTATAAATTTTATTATATAATTACAAATATCAATAAACTAAATACCGATCCAACTGGTTCAACTACTGGTCAGATCAGTGAACCATTGAACCAGTAGTTTGACCGGTCCAATTTTCAGAACATTGGTTTTTATAGTATCTTTTTATTATTATTTTTATTCTTATTTTCAAGAATGACAGAGGAACTATCATATAACTCAAAACGAACAAAGTTCGAATACAATGTCCAACATACATAACTTCACCAAAACATAAAAATCAGAGGCGCACCATAATGTGGCCTAGAACCTCAACAAGAAAAAACCGGGGATGGATGACCAAACCAAAAAATAAAAACAATGAAATAGACTTCCTACCACTGCAATGAAGCCTAGCAAGAAGTCTACCTCCTACAAAAAAGAAAAGCAAACTAAGAAGCTAGAAAAAGCAAGCCAATCCAACTGAGCTACTTTAATCAACACGAATTCCGGCATGAGAGACTTTTGAAAAATCCAATGTTCCTAGACTTCCAAAGCCACCAAAGGATGTATGTTGACAATTGAATCCTAGCTTCGGCCACTTTAGAGTGATCTAGTGAACAAACTTGATACCACCATGCTTTGAATGAATCAGTACAATGGAGAAGTCCATCCCGATGCACAGGAGATAATCTCCAAGCTTGGATAGCTCTAGCACAAGAAAACAGAACATGTTCAACAGTCTCTGTGGACTCACCACAGATTTCACATATTGGGTCAATGTTCACTTTTCTTTTCTTTCAGATGGCTTGTCACAGGTAGTGTGCCTGTAAGACATTTCCATAAAAAATGCTTCAATTTCGCTGCAATATTCAGCTTCCAGTGTCTAAACTGAATGGCCTTGCAAAGGGTGACTTGTGAGCTGCTTTTTGGTATATCTAACTAAGAGAGTTTAATCTTGGAAAGATAGTCATAAGTGCTTGAGACTGTAAAGTGCCCTTTCTTCTCCAAACCCCAATACAACCTATCTTTTCTGCTAGGATTAAGTGTAGAAATTTTGAGTATAGCTTCACTGTCAACATGGAAGTTTCTTTCTCTTCCCAAATTGCAAGGAGGACTTGGTTTCCATGACTTACAAGTCTTCAACCAGGCTCTTATTTGCAAACAATTATGGAGAATTACATCTAGCCCTGACCTTCTGGTTAGTCAGGTTCTTAAAGACAGATACTTTCCACATTCATCTATCACTGAGGCAGTAAAATCAAGTGGCTCTTGAACGTGGAATAGCTGGATGAAAATGATGCCTACATTCTCCAATGGTTGAAGATTGAAATCAGATCTGGAGTTGATACAAGAATCTCAGACTTCAACTTGGTGCCTCACCTTCATAAGCCTTCACCTACTCTGAGACTTCAACTTAGTGTCTCACCTTCATAAGCCTTCACCTACTCTGATTCCAATTGCTAGAGGACATATGATTTGATTTCATGAATTATTGCAAGCTGATGGTATGCAATGGAATGATTGGTTGGTTTGATTTCATGAATTATTGCAAACTGATGGTATGCAATGGAATGATTGGTTGGTGAAGCAGATTTTTGATGCTGTTGATAGTATCCTTTTATTATTCAGAGAGAATTGTTATGAAATAATATCCTTTTATAATATCTAAAGGTTTCTATAGTATCTTTTGATGCTGTTGATAGTATCTTTTATTATTCAGAGAAAATTGTGATGAAATAATATCCTTTTATAATATCCAGAGGTTTCTATAGTATCCTTTTATAGAAATTATTGAACTGATACTAGTAGGTATAATATAAAATAATATATAAAATAAAATAATTAAATTTAATTTGATGTGAAAATAAAAAATAGATGATTTGAAATGATGATTAGTTAAAATTATATAAGCGAATTTAAATTAATATGCTGTGATTATATTGATAATATTAATGATAATAAAATTAAGTAAAAAAAAATTAATTTAAAATGTTTTATTTTTTTTGAAAATTTTTATTCAAGCATTAAGTCACACCAAAAATAACACCTAAATTACATGGGTAAAAGGAAATTTGATTTTTACAAAACGCCGATTTAACTAATTTACAACTAAATAAACAGACATCATCACTAAGTACTAAACTCCAACAACCAACTAATCATCACACAACACTAGTACACTACAACTGATCATACACGCTTAAAGACAATTTCATTATTAACTTTTTTCCTAATTTCCTCAGGCAACATAGGAAACGTAGTTAGTGACAGCCTTAGTCCCCTCAGCTATGGCATGCTTCCCGAGCTCCCCGGGCAGGACAAGCTTGACTGCCGCCTGAATCTCCCTGGACGACATCGTTTTCCGGCCGGCGTGCCCCTGCAGCCGCGCCGCCTCCTCCGCCAGCCGCTCGAACATGTCCACCATCAGGTTGTTCACCACCGTCATTGCCTTTGACGACATCCCCATCTCCGGATGCACCTGCTTCATCACCTTCCACACGTACCTCTTGTACCCCTCCGGCCCCCCGCCGCCCCTCCTCCGCCTCCTCTTCCTCCCCTCTCCGCCGGCGGCGGCGGCGGCGGCGGCCGGTTTCTCCTTCCCGGCCACCTTCTGCTTCTTCTTCATCTTTTCCCGGTCCTCGCGCGGGGTAGACGGTCCGACCGGTTTTTGAGCTCCGGCGGCCGGTTCCGGAGGCGCCGGGGTGACTTCCGGCTGGGATGTCGGCTGGGTCTCGTCATCGTCGTCTCCGATGTCCGCTTCCTCTTGCTGATCTGGCTTTTCCTGAACCGGAACGGTTTTGGAAACCGGTTCGGTGATTATGATGTCCCGGTTCTCTTTGGTGGAGGAGGAGAGTAGCTCGACCGGCTCGGATTCGTCTCCGTTGGGGCCCACCACCACCTTGACGGTCTCTTCCACCACCTTCGTGGTGGTCACCACCGTCTTCACCGCCCTACCAGACCGCCTCTTGGGTGCCATTGGACTGAAGTTTTTAATTTTATTTTTTACCCTTTTGAAAAAAAAAAAAAGTTGTTGGGGATGAAATTTGGATGGGCGGAGTTTTATTACCGGAGGGTGTTTAAAAATGTGAGTCGGCAGAGGGTTCGAGAGGCGACCATTTCGACAACACGTATTGAGGGACTGCCGAGTTATTGCAACACGTGGACAGCACGTGTCGAGTGATTGCCGAGTTATGGCAATACGTGGTGGTCAAAATTGAAGTGTTAGGGGAAGGAATTTTATCGCCCCTTATTACTACTCACCGCCCCCCAAAAATACATTTATACCCTTTTCTTATTAAAAAAAATTTGAACTCATTTTTTCAAAATATTTTCCTCTCTCTATTTTCAATTTATCTCTCTCTTTGTAATTCCTCTCTCCCTCGTTTGAATTCCGGCGGCCAATTCCGGCGAATTACGACAAATTCCGGCGAAAGAATGTCGTCCGTAAATGTAAGTTTTTTTTTTTTTCTTTATTTTTTTGCGGTGGCCGGCCGGCGAAACCGGCCGCTCTACGGCTGGCCGGCCGGTGATGGAGGCCAGCCCTCGTCCAGCCTCAACATTTTTGAGGCCAGCCCTCGTCCAGCCTAACAACTTTTGAGGCCGGGCCTCGTCCAGCCTAACGATTTTTGAGGCCGGGCCTCGTCCAGCCTCAACAACTTTTGAGGCCGGGCCTCGTCCAGCCTAACAACTTTTGAGGCGGGGCTNTTAAATAATTATATAATAGTATAATATTTTAATTATTATAATATACAATATTATATTAGTATATTTATATATTTATAATAGTATAAAATTTAAATAATTGTAATAGAAAAAAATATATTAGTATATATTGTTGTTTTATATAAATTATATTACGAAATATAATTATGAAGTAGAAATTATTGTATTATAGATTAGAATTGATTGTGTTATATTACAATTATTCTGTTATAGATTATTATTATATTACAAGTTATAATTGACTGTATAATAAATTTAGAGTACAATTTACTATTGTTATGTTAGAAGTTATCATTGATTATCTTGTAAAATAACTAACATACATCGTAATATATTACAGGCGCCGTTCGAAGATTTTGGAGGAGACGGTCGAGATTACAGACCTGCTTTCGTTACAGATGAGCTATTTGATAGTTGTGAAGAAGCTATTAAGTGGGCAAAATAATTGGCAATTGAGAATGGTTTCGAATTAGTAATCTCGAAACACGATAAAGAAGGAAAGCATCGGTGGTTGAGGTGTAATCGAGGGGAACGTTACAGAGGTAATGTTACGAAATTTGTTAATGTTGTTTTGAGACGTTGGAAAACTAAAGCGACCGGTTGCCCTTTTATGATAAAAGTCAAATTGGACGCACAATCTAAAAAATGGTATATTTGGGTTCCTTATGATGATGATAATAAGGGAACGCATAATCATGCGATGATTGTGTATCCCGAGGGTCATCGACAGATGAGCGGACTTAGTGATTCATCTAAAGAGATTGTCCGTGATATGAGTGGTGCTCAGGCAAAACCGACAGCAATTTTGGCTGCGATTCAGGATAAAAACTCTGCAGACAATGCTACCGTGCGACAAGTGTATAACTATACAAATAAAATGCGCAGAGATAGTTTGCAAGGTAGAGATGTAATTGGCCAGCTTACTCACTTGGCTAGAAATAGCAATTATATAGTTTACGCTGAGACTGATGACGTCACACAGGCGTTGACACATGTGTTCATGTCGCATCCTCAATCAGCCAATCTATTCCGTACATATTACTATTATGTCGGTACAGATTCGACGTACAAAACCAACAGGTATGCTATGTTACATTATAAATAACAATTTAGCGTGAATCTTAATTAGTATGTTTGAGTAAGTTTTTTTATTCTATGTTGCTTTCATTTGCACAGGTACAAGATGCCGTTGGTGGAAATGATTGGAATGACGCATTGCAACAAGAACTTTTTAATTGCCTATGCAATTATCAAGGACGAGACCGAGTATAGCTATGACTGGGTTTTGCAGCGATTGAGACATTTGATAGGGCCTGATTTACATCCTTCGGCCATTGTCACTGACAGGGAGTTGGGCTTGATTACTCCTATTCGAAGAAATTTCCCACAGTCGTCCCACTTACTTTGCACGTGGCACATCAACAAGGATGTGGAAGACAAGGTCTATAAACTAGCAAAGAAAAATAGGGATTTCGCTCAGAACTTCACGCACGGCAGGTGGAAGAACGTCATCGAAGCGAGCACGTTGGATGAATACAACACTGTGTTTGTGAGATGTATGGTCGGTACGCGCCTTTTACTAAGGTGTTACAATATGTGGAGCAGACGTGGTTAGTCCACAAGGAGAAGTTTGTCAAAGTGTGGACGGACACTGTTTTACATTTTGGTAACACAACGACGTGTAGGGTGGAGAGTGCCCACGCTACGTTGAAGCAGTGGCTTAACACGTCGATCGGTTCGCTCGACACGGTGTGGGAGAATTCATAAGGAGATAGAGTCTCAACATACTAAAATCAGGTATTTTCCTTAAGTTATACATATTTTATTGTGTTATTATTGCATTAATTATAAGTTTAATTGGGTCTAATGTCATGTAATGTATTGTCAGAGAGACGCTGGAGTCTTGCAGACTTAGGATGCATACGGGTTACAAAAAATTCCCTTTCGAGCACTTGAGACTGCGGGTCTCGCATTACTGTATAAGATTATTGAATGATGAGCATCAGAAGATGCAAGAGTTGAGCGTAGACACTTCGCGGCGCTGTGGATGTGCACTGAGATCCACTCATGGACTTCCTTGTTCCTGTGACCTAAGAGCAGCACACGTGATGGGAGTGCCGATTATGCCCCAAATGGTCCACAGGTTCTGGACCACACTAGAGGTGTTAGGGTCAGGTATAATTGTGAGATTTGTTTTTTTTTTTTATGAAAAATGTTTAAATATATATTTATATATATTAATTATAAAATTAATAATTAATATATATTAATATTTAAATATGTTAATATATATTAATATATTTTATTATTAATTAGAATGAAATATATTTGAATGTTATAATGAAGTAAAATATATTTAATAATGAATATATAATTATATATTATATAATGAATTGTATTTATTTAATAATAAAAAAATTATATATTATACATAATATAATCTACTTCACATATTGTTTGATTTATGGAATTTATAGACAAAGTATGTGGTTTAACTTTTCAAATTTTTTTGTACGGACAGGTAAGCAGAGTGGATTGGCGAGTGGATGGACAGATCATGATTTTTTTCGGAGCCTTGCTGAAGAGGTTGAAATGGCCGATCCTGCGACGGTGCGCTACTTGAACCAGTTCATCCACTCTCAACTTCACCCTGACCAACAAGGTTATATAGAACCTACAGTGAAGGAAAATCCGAGAGGTCGGCCCAAGAAGAAAAATTCTACAAAGCGCGATCTATCGAAATGGGAGTACAGTCAAAGAGGGCGTAAAAGCACTTCTTCGTGTGCTCCATCGAAATCAGAGTACACGGAAACAGGTCGTCGGGTGGGGCGTAAAAGTACTTCTTCATGTAATCCATCGATATGGGACTACCGAGAAAGAGGACATCCGGTGGGGCGTAAAAGCACTTCTTCGACCGCCCCGACAAGCTCGTCTTCTCAACCTACAGAAGATCAGACAGGTGCCTTTTTTTTCCAGACAGATTTCTTGCATTTCTATTTTCGTCACAGAATTCCTTACGTAGTTCACAACTACATAGAGAGCTATCTGGATGTTAAGCTGGATGGGAATTGCGGATTTCGGGTTGTCGCGAGTTACGTGTATAGGGATCAGGAGAGGTGGCATCTGGCAAGAACCAACATTGCAAATGAGGTTTCCAGCTACAGCCACTGGTACGCACCTTTCTATTTTAATGGTGGGATCGACGTCGCACTAAGACGGATAAGATGGGACGGGGGCTCTTGTGACAGAGAGCACTGGATGGAAGTTGTAGGCGACCTCTTTCCTATTGCTACACTGTTTAATGCTGTTGTCGTGTTGTTAGGCTTGGGTCCGAACGACAACAATATGAACTTCAACAGTGTGACAGTATTGCCGCTCCGGGCACCATCCACGGCTACACGACCTGAACGGGAGATTGTCATGGGTCATCTTGGTTCTTACGAACACTTCATTCGTCTGAATATGTCTAATTTTCCATTACCGCCTCTTTTTGCTTTTTGGGATACATACCGAGATCGCACGGTTGATGGATGGGATGGTATCTACCAGAACAGGTTCCAGTTGTGGCGTGATATTCGTACTTCAGCCGAATGATTGTGGAGTGATATTCAAATGACATTCATTATATTTTTCATTCATTTCATGATTGTGGACCATTTTGTTTTATTTATTTTTTAATCTATGTTAGAGGAAATATGCCCAAAAAAAGGTGCTGTCACGACTCGTGTGTTTTCATCTATTTGGAGGAAATAGATTAAAATAAAATTAACTAACAACAATACAATACAATAAGAAACAAATTCAGTAAGTCATCGCCAGCACAGTAAAATCCCAAAAAAAAACAACAACAACAACATTCATTGCATCAACGCTCCGACCTCTCCCAATCGTCTATAAGGAGGGACAACGACCCTCCATATTCTGCCGCCAAATCAGGAACAACACTCTGGATTCGCTGCACGAGGCCTGACGTAAGGGCTAGTGAACTATTCATCCACTACACAAAAATTAGAAGAATTAAAATATATGATCACTTATAAATGAAAAAAAAAAAATATTGTAATGAAAGCACCTTAATTAAGATTTATTAAACAACTTACATATTCAACATTGGCGCTCGCAGGGACCCCGTGCTCGTCCGGCAGACTGGTACTCAAAATAACAGGATGAGAATACTTAGCGTACCAGGTAAGATACTCCTGACTGGCTTCCCCTCGATCAGCTCCGGTGGGGGTGCAGGAAAACAAGTTTGTAGAACAATATTCCGGGAACTGGGTCCAGTTATCTTCTGCAGCAGTATCAGCATGCTCTACCTTGTAAAACCTAGACTCCCAAGCACGTACTGTAGTGGTTGGACAGAGCATGCGGGGAGGGATAGTCTGCACGTAGCCGAGCTGACGCAAAAACCGCTTAGGCATGTACGGCTCCACAATATCCCGGTACCTAAGGCATCCGAAATAAAGGGTCCTAGGCTCTATCGTCTCTGTCGGGCTGTCGTATGGATTCCAGTTCACCTGTTCATAATGGCATTAAAACATTTATTAAACAGTTCTATTATTCCAAATAACTTTTATGTAAAAATGCAAATAAAAGAATTTAACGTACATCGTCGGCTGTGAGAGTGTCAAGGCGCCGACGAAGACCTTTGAGACGATGCTCTTGCCTCTCCGGCACCCCCACGGTCCACGAGGCAGATCGTGCGGGGCAGTCAGGACCGAGGAGCAGACGCCCTCGCTGGGGTCGTAATGTGGGGAAGTACTCGTATATCCAGGACTGCAGTAGAGTCAAGCACCCAGACAGTCCCTGTGCATCCCCTCTGCTAGCAATACCTAACTGCCGATATAGGTATGCCAGTGCAGCCGAGCCCCAGGAGTATTTCCCAACTCTACGCACGTCATGCCACATCTCGTGCAGGACTTTGGGAGTTACCCTGTTACCACTCTTGTCCACAAACAAGGTGGTACCGAGCAACACCCACAACTAGGCAGTAGCCTCGAGATCAGGCGCCCGAGCTGGCGTTACCCCATCAAATGCATTCACAATGGCGGTAGCTGTAACTGAACCGTGCCGCCAGAACTGTGACATCAGCTGATCATAGTTCACCCCTAGCATCTCCATGCAGTACGCCTGGCATTTTTTCGAATCGGGGTCGTCTGTCACTAGGTGTGCATCACGGGAACCCCCAAAATGGCCCGAACATCGTGCAACATGATACTCATCTCACCAAAAGGCATGTGAAACGAGTTTGTATCAGGCTGCCAGCGCTCCACAAATGCCGAAAGAAGTGGAGTGTCTAGGTGACCATGCATGGAGGTGGCCAGATGTGACAACCCACTCTTAATTATAAGATCGCGGGGAGCATCACCCATCCCTTCGAGCCAATCCTTCAACTTTGCGTGCGCTTCCCGTCTATTCTGGCACTTATGTAGCATGCCTCTAGCATTTTCATCGGTCCAAAGAAGGGAGGCTACGTGCCCTAGAAAGCTAGGGATAACACTCCCGTCAACGGGGCCACCGGGCACTGCAGCTTTAACGATTCAAGGCTCATCACTCTTAGCTCGTTTGCTACTCGAAGCTGTATTACAATATATATATATATATATATATATATATATATATATACAACATATTGTAAATGATTGTATCAATGAGATGCTATTATTAAATAAAAAAAACTAGTGTACTGCCCGTGCGCTGCACTGTAGGTTTATTTCTCAAAACCTTTTTTCTAAACTTTATTTTAAATAATTTTCCTTAAATTTTAAGCATTTGATTATAATGAAAAAAAAAAAGAACTACAAAGTATACAAAAAAATCATATACTATTACCTGTGGAGGATGTAGTGCCCGCATAACGGCCCCCAGCCTGCCGTGGAGGATCACGTCGTCCAGCTCGAGCAGGTGCTGGTGGTGGAGAAGGAGATGGAATGTCCTGCTCCTCCTCCTCCTGCTCGTATGAATGGGCATAGTCCTCATCATCATCATACTGTCGACTCCTGGGTGCTGACTCATAGGAATAATCCTGCCGTTGAGCAACATGTATCGGAGGGAGGGGTGTCGCACTGTCAGGCATGAATGAGCCGCGGGGCTGCGGTCCACTCTGTATCGGATGATCGAAGGCTCTCGAACTGCCAGCCTGGCCAGCGTGACCCATTTGTATAATGCGAGCCTCAATCTCCCTCTCCTGCCTCTCCCAACGAGCATCAGCATCTACAACGCGACTCTTTGTGTGTCGCGGTCCAGAACCCTCAATAATTAACCGTTCCCACTCTTGTTGATTGGTGGGTCTTCGCAAAGTTCCATCAGCCTAAAAATTATTAAATTCAATTTAGTAATTATTCTTAAACACAACATTAAATAATTACAATTTTTTATTATATAGTTATACAAACCTATTATAATTTTTTCAACTTATATTACACTAATAATTATAATTTTACTAATATATTATATATATAATATAGCAATACTATTATAGCAATATTTCTGATAATTTGACCGAATATATAAGAATTTCTAAAAATTTCTGAAAATATAACAAACTGTACAATTTTTGTTTAATCAATATTTCTCATGCTACTTTAGCTACATTTATGCTTAAAACTAGTTATATGGCACTGTACAGTTTGCTTCAATTGAATAAAGTATATATATAAGTATATAACTATAACCATTTTATTTTGCTTTTTTTCCCCCTTTATGTGAAAATTAAATTTTGTTAATATTTGATGTATAAGGAAGACTAAATGGCATTCACAGTCAAGGAACAACTTTCCTGACTGCATGGAGAAAACTCTAACGTGGTATAATATGTTAAATTTATCAATATATATTAATTAAATTTATTAATATATTTAATTTTATTAATCTATATAAATAAAATATATATTAATATATATATTGATATATTATTTAGTAATCTATTTTAATATATTATATTATATATATATAATATATTATTTTTATTAATATAATTTAATATATACTAATATATTATTTAGTTTTTTTTAATTAACTATAAAATATATACTAATTATTAAAATTTTTAAATTACGTATATAATATATTTAATTTTATATATAATATATAATTTTATATTACTAAATAAATATAATTCATTATATAATATATAATTATATATTAATTATTAAATATATTTTAATTCATTATAACATTTAAAAAAATATATATTTCATTCTAGTTAATTATAAAATATATTAATATATATTAACATAAATTATATATTATTATATAATAATTATTAATTTTATAATTAATAATAATTATTATTATTAATTATTAATAATTTTATTAATTATTAATTATATATAATTAATTATATTTCATCTGCGCGAGTGAACGGAGGCCGCACGAGCCGGCCTCGATCCTCTTCCATCTGCGCGAAGCCCGGCCTCAATCAGCTGGCGGCCGGCCCAATGGAGGCCGCCGGCTCTAAAAAAAAAGCATTCAAAAATCGCCGCCGCCGGACCAAGGAGGCGGCGAGCCGTCCAGCCGCCGGGCCAAGGAGGCGGTCAGATATGCGGCCGCAAGTGAACGGAGGCCGCACGAGAGCCGGCCTCGATCGTCTTCCATTTGCGCGAAGCCCGGCCTCAATCCGCTGCCGGTCGGCCCAATGGCGGCCTCGATAGGCCGCCGGCTGTTAAAAAAAAAAAAAAATCGAAAAAAATACCTGCGGGAAGAATATCTTCTTGCCGGCTTGAATCTGTTGTCCGACCATTTTTTCTGATGAAAACGAGATCTCTAAAGTGAGAGAGCAGCGTCTTTTTTTTTTATATATTATGTGAGTTGAGAGAGAGATAGCAGGTTTAATGATGGGGAAGGAGGTGGGGTTTCGACTTTCGAGACTTATCTCAAAATCTCTCTCGTTTGTTTTCTTCTTTTGACTTATTTAAAAATCTTTTTCGTTTTTTTTTTAATGAAAGGGCAACATAATATTTTGTGGGGGCGGCAAGTAGTAATAAAGGGGCGGTATTTAGCGATTCAGTTTTAAAAATTAGGCCAATTTTAACTTCAACGTGTCCCTGAAATTTTTTGCTGTATTGAATTTTGAAGATTTTATTATCGACGATTTGAATGTTATTTTATGACGAATTTTGTATATGATATAGTTATATGTGCTTTGTATTCTCAGAAAAAAAATTGGGGTAAAAAATCTATAGATGCAATTTCTTTTTTTCCGTTTTCAAGTAAGTATGTACAGTGCAGAAAAGTTTTTGTAATCTGCAGCATATTCAATTTTAGAAAATTTTTATCTGACATATAAGATATGATATTGCTATGATATTTTGATATACCGTGGTATGTTTGGTTTGAGTCCTAGCAAATTTTCTAGATTTATTTGACATCACAGAGTATTTATATAAATTTATTAATCTAGTATGTATACAAAAACCTGAAAGATGACAGATTAGGTGATTTGAGTTATAAAATCTGTTTTGGTTATATATTGAGCATATATGGACTTGAANTATATGTAAGTGAAATTTGGTCATTATTGAACTATTATATGTTCGTTTAAAAATTTTGGACTAAAGGATGGATTATATAATATGCAAGATTATAGTTTTACTGACATGATTTGAAAATTTTAAAAAGTATTTCTATTTAATGTCTTTAGTGCTATAAAAATTCATGTGATATTATAACTATGTCTATTATATATGAAAGGAAGATTATATACAAAAAATGGTTAAAATATTGGACATATATTATTGATGCTACATGCTCAATTTATGATCATCTTTATAATATGGTTGGATGAGAAGATAGAATTGTGCAATTATGAAAATGATGAAGTATTATTTAACGAATATCTATCCATCTAAATGTTTAAGATTCAATTAAATCCTAGTAGTCCCAGAAGGACACAAAAATTAAGTATTGATGAATAGAATAATTAAAACAATGTATCGATTGTCTATAAGATGTCAATAAATATTTCATTTAACGAGCATGCTGCTGAGCCGTGTTATTGTGGAGTTCATGCTGCCTTTATGTTCAATTTTAAGTGGTTAAAGTGCATGCTAGATTTGTTATGTTGTTAAACAGAGTAAAGAGGCTTGTTATGTGTTGTTGTTTTGGCCTTAGTGTTTGCTCAAGAGTATAAGAGAATTTTTTTTTCCAACGATATAAAAAACTCCAATAAAAACGGACCAGAAAGGTCAATGTACATGGGAAAAACCCCAAATCCTGAAAACACTGAGAGGGCAACACTAATGCTCCCTAACCGAAACACAAACACAATCCATGACATAAACATCCACCCAACTGCTAACATGAATGAACCAAAACCAGAAAATAGCATATTCCTTACAGCAATCAAAAACTCAAACAAACACACTATAAGAACCATAGCAAACAAAAATACAAAAAAGATAGATCACTGACACAAGACCTAACCTATCTAATCTGCATCTCTATCAGCCAATGTTGTTGTTGAGTTTGAAATATTGCCAGTCCATCATAGCAGCTTTGATAATCCAGATTTCAGACTGCCATTTTCCCTCAAATACCCAGAGGTTTCTTGCTCTCCACAGCCACCATAAGATGTAGGTAGAGAGCTGGATTCTGTCCTCAACACACTCATCTGTATCCATAGTACTCACCCACCACCACCACCACTGCTTGAGAGTCATCTGCTCATTCTGCACACTGTTCCAGCTGACTGGTGATAATTTCCATACTGTTCTGGCCTTTCTACACTAGAACAGACTATGCTCTTGTGTTTCTTCTTCCTCAACACAAACCCTGCAGATGGTTTCTACTTCCATACCTCTAGCCTACAAATTGCTACTAACTGGGAGGATATTAGAAAAACTCTGCCAAATGAAATGCTTCACCTTTTCCCATGACTTTCAAATTCCAGCATCTTTTTTTGGCTTTCTTGTTCCCTCTAGCCATAGCACTAGATTCAACCACTGATCTTAGCCCCAACTTTGCAGACAGAAGATTTGAATAAGCTCTCTAGACTGAAAGCTTCCCCTTGAACAAAAAAGAACAGTGCCATTGATCTGCTGTTCTGGGTTTTAAGGATTTTATCTGTAAGATTTTCTCAGCATCAGCCTCAGTAAACAGAACTCTGACCAGAGTTTTGTCCCACTTCACTCCACCTGCAAGCAACAGATCCTTAACACAGAATAAATTCCCATCCACTTCCACTCTCAACTGAGGTTTCCTACAGTGTAACCCTGGTACCCAGTTGGCCTCATTTAACTTAGTGTTATGCCCATTTCTGATCACAATACTCATTTGCTTTTGCAACCCAGGCAGGAAAGTAGCCCATGAATTCCATAACCAAGAGGCACCCCCAGTATTCTTCTAATCAGAGACAGAACAGTCTTTGAAATATTTGCTTTTCAAAACTCTGGACATAAGGATATCTAGCTGCTCAATGAGCCTCCACAGTTGCTTTAATATCAAAGCTTTGTTAAACAACTGCAAATCTAGAAAACCCAACCCCCCTTCATCTTTGGGCATAGTCATTTTTTATCCCATGATAACCAGTGCAAACTCTGTTTCATTAAATCCCCCTTATTCCACCAGAATCTAGCCACAATCCTGCACACTTCTTTACACAACATCACAGGCAGAATAAAGCAAGACATCACAAAAACAGGTAAAGCACAAAGAACATACTTCACCTAGGTTTCTTTACCTGCAGTTGATAAAAAAGTATTCTTTCAGCTACAAATTCTATCCCTCACAGCATCCACTACAAACTAAAAAGTGGCAATTTTAGAAGCCCCACCCAAAGGTAATCCCAGATACTTTGATGATCTTTTAACCACCATACCATTTAAAATAGAAGAAATAGTAGCCTGCAGACCGTCAGAACTATTCTTGCTCAGAAACAAAGATGATTTATGCAGATTGACTTTTTGACGAGTAAAAATTTGATATTTCTGAAGGATGTCCAACAGCAACTCAGCATGAGCAACATTAGCTTTGCAAAATATAAGGGCATTGTCAGCAAAGAGTAAATGTGATAGCATAGGCCCATCCCTAGAAAGTTTAATCCCTCTAAACAGTCCAGAACTGATCTTAGATTTCAGATATGCAGAAAAAACTTCAGATACCAAAATAAAGAGGCTGTGTAATAAACACATTTGCACCAGATTTGTGTCTGTGTAAGAAATGGAAAATTTCCTGTGCAATAACCACATTATCCAATAACATCTTCATGGAACAAAAGCTGTTTGTTCTGGACTAATGCAAGCATCTAAGTAGAACTTCAATCTCTCAGCCAACAATTTAGCAATAATTTTATATAAGACCCCACAGAGGCTAATAGGTCTGAAATTTGTCAATGCTTCAGGAAACATACACTTAGGAATCAGAGTGATAATAGTATGTTTCCAATTTTTCAATAAATGCCCAGTTCTAAAAAAGCTATTCACAGCTTTGCACACATCATCTTTCACAATATACCAAAACTTTTGAAAAAAGAAGGCAGACATACCATCATCTCCAGGAGACTTTTCTGGAGCCATACTAAACACAGTGGCCTTGATCTCCTCCTCATCAACAGCTCTGATCAGATCATTGTTGAGTGGAACAGAGATAGAAATAGGAATATGCTGGAGCAGCTCCTCACTCCCACTGGACCCCTCAGATGAGAACAAATTGGAGTAGAAAGTTGAGATATGTCTCTCCATGGCCTCTTGAGTATCACAAATTTCACCAGTGCCAGTAATGAGCTTGGATGTATAATTTTTCTCCTTCTCTGTGCTGTAAATGCATGAAAAAACCTGGAATTCCAGTAACCAGCTTTGAGCCATAATGCTCTGGATTTGGCTCTCCAAAACCATTCCTCCCCCTGATGAGCTTGATCAAGTTCAGATTTAAGAGACACCCACTCCTCCCAATCTCTATGTTTCCCTTCCTCCCTCAGAGCCTCCAATTTTGAAGTAAGCACTGATATAGCTTTCTCACTGTTTCTGTGAATGGGTTTATGCCAATCTAGAAGAGCCATTCTAGTATTTTTGATTTTTTGATGAAATTAAAACATAGCTGACCCATCCACATTCACTTGCCATCCATTCATCACTGCCTCTTGTACCCCTTCCATACCAGCCCAAGAGCTGCTAAACTGGAATCGTTTGTGTCTTTTGCCCAGCTCCTTATCAGTGTAAAAAAGAATGACATTATGGTCTGAGGCTGTTTTGTAGAAATTGGAGGCTACCATATTTGGAAATCTAGTAAGCCATTCAAGGGACACATAAATTTTGTCAAATCTCTCTTCCACATAACCATCTCCAGCTCTGTTATTCCCCCAGGTAAAGAAAGATCCCATTTGAGCCACCTCCTGCATCTCCATATTCATAATGAACTCCTGGAAACCCACAAAGCTACTAAGGCTCCTTCTCACTCAACCTCTTTTCTCCTCATTAGTGAATATATCATTCCAGTCATCAGCCATCAACTAGCTGTTTCCCCACTTCCCTTTACTGTCTTCAAGGAATTCCCATTGCCTTCTCCTTTCTCTTCTATCAGTAATCAGGTAAGCAAAGATGAACCATCCCCAGTCAGATATCCCAACCCCTTTTAACTCCACTTGAAGAAAGAATTCATTACCTACAATTTGTTTGATCTCAATGAGATTATCCCACAGCAGCAATAACCCACCTCTAGTGCCATTTGGACTCTCTAAATGCCATCTATCTTGATAGCCAAGCTTTCTACACACAGTTTTAGCAAACTTCATAGGCTTCTTAGTTTCAGATAAAAAAACAATATTTGGGTGGTGGATTCTTCTAGAATCCTTTATCTGGTAAACTGTAAAGGGCCCACCCAGTCCTCTACAGTTCCACACCATGGCTTTCATTGATCACCTTGGGGCCATTTTTGGCTGGCTTTCTCCACCAAATGTTGTTCACAGTTAACCTTCTTCATTTTTTCATTGAGGGCTTCTGCATCTTTGTCACCCCCTTTATAAATAACTAAAGCTCTACTTCTCTTGAGAGTTTCTGATTGCTTGCTGCCACGGACTCTTGGAAGTCTACTATTTCAACTATCTCTTCTTTTCCACCCAGCCCTAGACCTCTTTATCAAATCATCTTTACATAAATCCCCTACCTCAAAATCCACTATAGCCTCAATTGTTTGCACAAACTCTTCAATTTCCATTGTGCTCCTATCATCACCCTCACCTGATTTGGGAGCAAGGGTGCCCTAGGCTCAGATAAGTCCACAATCTTATGAATTTCCCTTTTATTAGCAATTGGGCTGCCCTTCTCCTCATTCTTTTGTGGAGTATCCTCAATAACCTTATTACTCCTGAAAAACTCCTGTTAACCCACTTTTGTTTGATTATTATCTGAGACCAGAGATTTCTGAACTGGAATGTTGTTAGGATGAGTAGCTTTCTCTCCTGAGCTATCAGAATGTATACTTCTTCCCCCAGCAAAAGTCTCAGATATCTTAAGACACTCCCCAAACTGCCATAACACAGTTGTTCTCAATATCTTCTAACCTCCTACTGCAGCTCCTATCAAGGTAACCAATCATCCCACAATAATAGCAATGATTTACTAACTTCTCATACCTGAATACCACCATCACTTTTTGATTCCCTAGCTTAATGGAAGTGCACCTGGGAATTGGTTCTTTGATATTTATTGCCACCAGGATCTTCAGGAAACTCCCCACATCACCACCCACTTTGCAGACGACCACATTCTTAACTTTGCTAAAAAATTTCCCACTTTCAGACCAACCTGGGTGCTCATCCAGTTCAATGGAACATTAACACCTGAACCCATATGGTAATCTCATCAAAGCAACTATGCTTGCTGTGCAACCCATGGAACCATTCCTTTAAAATTAGATATTGGTTCCCATACATCCAGTTATGACCAGCAACCACTTTCTTTTTGTCCTCTTGGGAAAGAAAGATAAATTGAATTTTTTTTTTCACTAATTTCTTTCACCTCTATCGAGTGTTGCATTCTCCGGATATCACCCATGGTTCTCTTAACTCCCAACAGACCAGCATGCCTATCCCCAACCACTTTCCCAAACAAACTCCTGTTACACTCCTCATCACTGGATTTGATATCATCTCCCGTGATTTCTGCCTCCCCCAATTCTTTTGTCGATAGAGACATCTTAAAAAGTTTTTGCAATTCCCCATCATCTCCTTCCCCTGCCTTTGCCATCTCCGGTGGAATACCCTCCATATAGCAATAACACGATTCTCAAATCAGCAGAAATTCACAAAAACTGAACCCTAATTTGGGTATAACACCACCCCCTCAAATGAAACTCACATAAACCCTCAAAAACAGGAAAAGAGTACGTAAATCGAAAGTAGAAGTCCACCGACGTCGGAATTTACCTCCCACCCGAGAAAATTTAGCTCTTACCCAAGAAAAATTAGCTCTCACCTGAGAAAATATTAAAATTTTGTTCAGTATAAGAGATTAGAGAAAGAAAAAGGAAACATGTTTTATGTGTTGTTTCGACGTATTTTTGATAAGTAGTATGTTTACAAGCACACTCGCCATTTTATGTTAAGCTGTTACTTTAATACTGACGATGTTACTTTTTCGTTGAATTTACCATTATATCCATACTTTATCAACGAATTTACCATTATACCTTCGCTGTCAATATGTGGACTTAAAATGAAATTCCCAATAGTGGGGATTGGACCCAAAACCTTTGGGTTATAAAAAACATCTCCCACTAACTGGGCTACTATGTATTTAGTTATAAATGTGATTCTATCAATTTATATCATAACGTATAACGGAAATATCATAATAATTATAGAATCTAAATTATAAATAATATAATAATTAAGTATATAGATTCTAAATAATGTAATCATTAAATATATATATTTAAATAATAAATAATATAATAATTAAGTAAATAGATTATAAATTATAAATAATGTAAGAATTAAGCAAATATATCCCAAATTATAAATGATATAATGATTAAATAATATATTCTAAATTATAAATAATATAGCGATTCATTAAATATATTCTAAATTATAAATTATATATTAAATAAGAAAATATATTCTATATTTTAAATAATATAATAAATAAATAAATAGATTTTTTAATAATTTAATAAATATATTCTAAATTTTAAATTATATAATAATTTAGTAAATAGATTTTATAATAAATGAATAAATATATTCTAAATTATAAATAATATTATTATTAAGTAAATATATTCTAAATTATAAATAATATAATAATAATAATAATTATAAATTATAAGTATATAATAATTCAATATATATATTTTATAATAATTCGGTAGATAGATTCTAAATTATAAATAATATATTAGAATCTATTTACTCAGTTATTATAAAATATAAATACTGAATTATTATATTACTAATAATTTATAATTATCATTATATTATTTATAATTCAATAAATATAATATAAATTATAATATTTATAACAATTGAATATATTAATTCTAAATTATAAATCATATAATAATTACGTAAATATATTTTAAATTATAAACACTATAATAGTTAAGTAAATAGATTTTATATTACAAACAAATCGTAAGAACGTCTCCTCCAAATCCCCAAAATCCCGCCTCCCCCAAATCTCTCGGCCTCCATCTCTTCTCGCAGGTAAACTCCCTCAGCCGGCGTTCGTAATCGTCGGTGGACGATCTCCTCCGCTTATCCATGGCCGCGGCCCTCCCGTCCTCTGTCTTGTCGCCACTGAATTAGGGCTAGGGTTCCGGCAGAATCATTTTCCATTCAAAGACCGCCGGAATTAAGTGGTTCGGGGCATGGCGTGGTGTGGTCGTGTGTGGATGATGCTTGTGTCGCCTAAATCGGCTTTGGTCGGGGCGCCTCTTGTCGGCCTGTTTTGGAGGGTTGCCGTTGGTGGTCTTCCAGTTTCCGCAGGGGTCAGGTCGCCGGCTCCTCGTGTGTGCGAGGATGGCGGGTCGGGGCTACTCCTAGCGTGTCGGGTTGATTGGAGGTGCTTCGTTTGGGCATGGTTGGAGCGGACGAGCAGAGAAGCCCGTGGTCCCCTTTCTCCCCTTGCTCGATTTCCGAGTTTTGGGGGAGGCCGACGGTCGCCGGAGTAGGCTAGTAGTGTTAGGCTGCCTTGGTTGGGTGTCGGATCGGCTAGTGGTGTTAGCTGGTGGAGTGGTGTTCGTGGTTTTTTGCGGCTGGAGTGCGGGTCGTGTTCTCGGTTTGTTTTTGCGGCTGGAGTACGGGTCGTGTTCTCGGTTTGTTTTTGCGGCTTCGGTCATCGTCTTGTAGGCCTTATGCAGTGGTGGGCGTGGTATCGGAACTTCGGAGCTCTCCTCGGAATCGACTTTGTCTGCTGTCTTTTTCGGATGTACCTGCTGTGGGAGGCTGTTATGTGTGTGTAGTTGCTTTTAGTTATTGTGTTTTTGTTTATTTATTTTCGTTTAGTCGTTTGTGTTGGTATTTATGTTAATTGTTGTGTTTTAGGTTTGGGCCGTTGGCCTCAGTCTGCTCGATTGTGAATTTATTATCCTTTTGGAACCACACACTCGAGCATTACCCCGTTGGGGCCGTTTTAGTTTTGTGTCTTAGTGTTGAGTGGTTATTTCCCTGTTAGGGTCGGTTCTAGGTGGGCTTCATCCTGTCTTCTCATGTTTATTCAGCTGGTGGCTGCGTGTTGTTAGCTGGTGGTTGTAGTTTTGCACATTTGTGCCCTTATATAAAATTTCTATCGTTCCGGATAAGATTAAAATTTTTATAAATATTTATATTTATTCATATTTCAAAATAATTAAAATAATCAAAACTTATTTATATTATTTGAAGCTCATAACAAAGGATACTTGATATTTTAATTACTTTTTTTAATTCTAATTTTATTTTATTTTTATTATACATTTACAAAAATTTAAAATAATTAAACTGAACAAATAATAAGTACTTAAATTATTTATTACAAATTTGAAAATAAGATTTTTATTGAAAAAAATAAAATTTTTATATTTATCAAACATGTAAAAAAAAGATAAAACAATATAAAGACTAAATAAAAAAATAAATACATATCATATATAACTATTGAATACAAATATTTTATTCACAAATTACTACTTTAATAATATATTATATATAGAAGTATCATTTTATTTTATTACAAATAAATTTAATTGAAATTAATTTAATTTAGCTTAATTTTATTTATATAATTACTTTATTTTGTGGTTGTTTTTTTTTCTTTTTAATTTTTTGTTTGATTAAGTTTCTCGTGTTCTGTTATTTTAAATGAATGTGTGTTAGATATGTACTATACAATGATGTTGGCAGGTCTTGCCTATTGAGCTTTTGGCCCGAGTTTGAATTTTAGGAGCAGCAAAACACATTATTTTCCGCATTATTTAGACGGAGAAAGGGAAATCGTGCAACAGTTAATTAATACAAGAGGTATGATACCTTTAAATAAATAAATAAATGAACAAACTATACGCCATGATAGCTAGTCAACTCCATTTAGTTTAAAAAAAAAAAAAGTATCGTTTACTTGAAAGAATATATTAGTAGCTTTCAATTTCCATACGCAACAACACTCCCATTGGCTCTATATAGAGATTTTTCTATGATTTGTCTTGTTTTTGGAACTAATGCGGGCCGGGCTTATGGTATTTGGACAAAATGTTCTAACAGGCTGGAAAATAAAGATAAGGAATCCGAGAACAAAGACATGGGAGGTACGACAATTAACAAAATAAAGCCAAACCCATTCATTTTGGCTTTAATAATTTGAATAATAAGTTTATAATATTATTATTGTTGTTGTAAAAGATCATGATTCAGTATATTTATACATCATAATTTTGTTCCCTCTACAGTTAACAAAAAAGATTTACTTAAATCTCAGTTTGTTGCAATGAGATTCGTACGTAGATATTGATTATCATACATAGAACCGTAGCCTTATATATTATTTTTTTAAAGATAATTCCTTTCAGATTCGGAGATAGATATTGACTATCACACATAGATCCATAATATTAATTTATAGTTTTCTTAAAGATCTTCCCTTCAAAGTTTCGTACACTCTTTTTTCTTGTAACCAAACATTCGTATTTCTTTCCTCCCAAAATTTTCAATAAATTTGTATAACTAAAATAGACAACTTTGTCTAAACTTAAAAAATAAAATACAAAAATTGAAAAAATAAATATTTACAATCATTATAATCACCATCGTGCACACTTAAATAATTCANTTCGTTATGTACGACCTAGACAATAAATTCTAAATAGAGTGAATATTTTTTTTTTCTTACGCATATAGTGATGGCAAAAGTACCTTTAATAATTTTAAATAAACAAGTATTCACTAATCACGAACACATTCCTTCCCTGAACCCGTCGACGGAACCCTAGATTCTCCGGCGAGGGTTTTCAACAAATAATCCAAATCCGCCTCTCTTATCACGATCGTTTTCTCATCATCGACCCCTCGATCGAGCTGTTTCTGCAAATCGGCTGGCTTCCTCAGAACCAATCTTTTCCGCCTTTTTGGAGCCGGCGGCGGGCAGCTGAGGACGACTGCCGGAATCTTGTGCTCCTCCGATGTCGGAGTTTTATACCCATCATCGGTATTATCTTCGATTTCAGAATTTAAAGCTACACTGTTGTTTTCTTCTTCTTCCTTTTCTTCCCTTTTGACGTGTTCTTGACTGGAATTGCAAGAATTAGTGTCATCCTTAGACATGGTAGTTTGAGAAGAAAAATAATAGAATTTGGAAAATAAAAATAAAAAGGTCAAGTTAGACGATATGTTTAGGTTTTAAGGGGTGGAGGGAACTTGTTGGAGGAGAAGTTGACAATGAGTTTGGTTCTTGATTTATATATATATATATATATATATATATATATATGACGAATGGNATATGCTATATTTATTTCATTTAAATATATTTATTTTATTTGTTAGATATGGAACAATCTTGTGTTGCGTTTGAAGTAGGATTGCTTATGGCCTTAAATCTCCTCATGAAATCTACCTTATTCGTTTATTCTCTCAATTTGCATGTAGGAGACAAGATTTTTTCCAACTTGGATGGATAACTATGTATTTTGAATGGATTTGGACCATATATATCCTTTCTCTATTCTTTTTAGCCTTAATATTAGCTTATGAATTCCTATGTTATTGTCATATAGGAATTATGACATTATTGACAATAGTTATTAAATTATTATTTCATCGGAAATTTTCATCTGGAATTGAAAAGCCTTTTGCTTCGATGCGCACTCACTACAAGAGATGAAATTCCAACGGAAATATATTTCAATAGAATTATTCCAACGGCAATTCCAATGTATATTCAATGTTATTATTTTCTTTAGAATTTTTCAATGGATTCCAACAGAAATTCCAACAAAACTATTCCGTTGGGATGAGTTTTCAACTGAAATTTCCGTTAGATTTTGACGATTCCATCGGTAAATTCTCCAACGGGGTGGAAATAAAAATTCCAACGGAAATTGCATATTACAACGAAAATTCCTATGGTAAAAGCCGTTGAAAATATAGTTGTTGAAATCATCAAATTGCATCTAAAATTCCAATGAAAAACACATCCAACGTAATATTTTTGTTGGAATTTTCGTTGAAATTATTCCAACGGAAACTATACTATTGGAATATCAGTTGGAATTTTTATTGAAATATGTTACCATAGGATTTTTTTGTTCGAATATAACAATTTTTTTGTAGTTACTAGTGTGAGTACAATAATGCTAATATAAATATTTATACCTATTTTTTTTTAAAAAAATAAAAAATAATTTGTTATTTAAGTTCCAAAACTTCTTAAAGAATTATATTGTTATTATATTTAAAATTGCATCCGTTCCTTATACGATACCCTCCTATATTATTAGGTATACTACCTAATTGAGTTGATGGATAAATTTACTTAATTAATAAATGTTTTTTTAGATTAATAATATTGATAAAATAATTGAATTTTTATTGTAAAGATAAATGTGTAATTATTTATATATGCAATATAGATGTAAAATTGGTGAAAATATTATTAATTTGATATATAAGTATGATAAGAAATTCAGGGTTATCAACTTTTAAAATATCACTACAAAAAAGTTGTCATATTCTAATGAGTTCAATGCAAATTAGAACAGATACTCCAGTAGTATATCTTCTCATCACTCCAACGAAAGTATTTGGGTTGGAATTAATTTTCTATCGAAATTTTAGTTGGAACCATTGGAATGAGTTCTAACAGTAATATATTCCAACGCATATTCCAATGTATATCTTCCTATCATTCCAAAGAATATATGAGGTTGGAATGAGTTAATTTTTATTGAAATTATAGTTAGAATTATTGGAATGAATTTTCTAATTTTAGTTGGAATTTTATAATAACAACCATTTTTACAATAGTTATTACTATATGAACTTCTGTTATAATATGATTGGAATTTTTATTTACACTAATGCGTTGGGAAATATACCATTCGGATGTTAAATCAAAACACTTCAACAGATGATTAATTTAATATATTATATATCAAAATTTGATATTTAATATAAAAATTATTATTTTTTATTCAATAAAAAATTTATAGTTTAACTAGGCAAGTTTATTATAATTTTAAATGATGAGGTCCCCCGAATATGACGGGCTGTGTAGCTGTAACATTGTAGCCTTATCCTTCTCTTATTCTTCTCCCTTAAGCCAGTCTCTGGAAAATTGTCAACATTCATGTAGTTTTGCATAGGATACCCTTTGGACGCGCCCCTCGCTTTCAATTCTAGGTTTTCATCTCTGCCTCTTCAAAAATATTATTTTGAATGAATTATCACAACTTGTATGAGACGCAGGGTGATTTATTTNACACGTGTTCCTAAAATACGTTTTTCTAATTAAATTATTTAAGAAAACGTATTCTTGTAATACATCTTATAATTATATTTTATTAAATAATATTTATATTTTATAAGTTATTATTAAATCAAAAATAATAATTCTAAAACGTATTTTAGTAATACGTTGTCGGAAAACCCTAAATCAATTTTGGGGAATATAAAATGTATTTTCGAAACACGTTTTTAATGAAACCATAAATCAAATTTAGAGAATATAAAACGTATTTTAACAATACGTTTTATATTTCAATAATTTAATAAAAAAACAACTATTATATATTCATTTTATATTATATTAGATTTAATAAAAAATAAATATAAATAAAAAATGTATTTAGAGAACGTATTTTAAGAATACGTTTTTTAAATAAACCAAATCTGAAAACGTATTTTCAGAATCCGTTCTTGAATGAAATATAAATCTTCAGATCCGGATCGGCTTCATTCATTCGCACAGCCCACACTTCCTTTCTTCCTTCATTTATCTTCTTCGTCTACAACAAAGCAAATCCTTTTGAGCTTAAAAAAAATAAGTTTCAACCCTCAATCGCTACGGAAAAGAGGTTAGTTGTTATTTTGATTTAATGTAATTACATTTTTTTGTAATTTATGAATGTGTAAGAAATATTGTTGGGTTAATAAGTATGGTTTTAGAAAAGATTGATTTTTGATTTAATAGTTGTGTTAAATGATTATACTTTGTTCTTGGATGATGGGTTTTTTGGTGTATGTTGAAAATTTATCCCAAATATGGATGAATTCTATGTTAGTGTTGGATTAGGGGGTTTCGGAGGATTATTTGATAAAATAAATTGGGAATATTTTTTTTGGTTGGTAAAAGAATAATTGAATTTTTTGGGTGTTGGATTAGACATTATTTGTTGTTGTAATTGGGAAGAATTGAAAGTGTTTTTTTGCAACAGGTATAAAGGGCGCATTGCGGTCCATACCTTGTTAATTTGTACTTGCATTTTGCGAAGGAAATGTTAAGTGAATTTGTTTTATTTAAAGATCATCCGGATGGTTCATTTCTTATTCCGGGGAGGATATCATATGAAAAATTGGTAGAAATGATTAATGAAAATTTTCGGTTTGGAGAAGGTTGGACATTTCAGGAGATTACTTTAATAGTTAGTCAACCCGATGGTTCGTTGAATTTCACAAGACTCAATAACGATAGTGTTCTTCAGTATATTTATTACTTTCCTCCTATGTCCGTGGTGTATTTGCATTTATCGTTGGAGGCAATTACACCGGTTACACAGGTTGAGGATGTGTGAGGATGTTACAAGGGAGTGGTTGATGTTGAGGGTACGTCGACTTCGCATCTATGTAATTTTGGAGAAGGGACAAGCTCAACAATGGAATGGGAAAATGAGAACTGGAAGAAGAAGAAGGCGATGAAGATTTCATTCCTGGTGAAGATGATTTCACATATGAGACCTCCGAAACCGAATCAGACACATCGATAAATGAGGAGAGTGGACCCGAAATGATTGAAGAAGAACACCCTCTTCCTAGTGGTGGTCGCCACATTTATCGCGAGATGGGTGAATGGGAGACATTGAATATAGATGAGAACGAGTATGCTCTTCAACTTTGGAAGGGCGACATTGAGACCATAGGTTTGGGTACAGTTTTTAAGAGCAAGGAAGAAGCACAATTGGGTATTTTGGCTTATAACGTTGATAGGTTCAGGGCGATTCGGGCAACAGATTTTAATCAGAAGTCATAGAAAGTGGCATGCAGATCTAATAAAGATGAACCTTGTGTGTGGAAGGCTCGGGTGACTAAGAAACGGGTTCATGAAATGTGGGAATTAACTGAATGGACTGACAAACACTTGTATGCAACGGGTCGAGAGAAATGACCACAGAAACGTAACCGCCCGTATGATTTCAAATCTTGTAATTAACAAGATTGAAAATAAACTGGACTACAACATTAGCATGATCCAGGCCAATGTGAAACAGTGCTGGAAAGTCGATGTTAGCTACAAGAAGGCGTGACACGGAAGGAGAAAAGCCATCGAGCGTGTGTATGGCTGTTGGGAATCGAACTTCGCAGAACTCCCTCGGTAAGCAAAAATTAATTACAAATACATGTGTTGTTTGTCTGTCACTATGTTTATCTATTTATGAAACCGTTTTATATACTATATACTATATATTATAAACTATATACTATAAATATCTATATTCAAGGACAAGCATATAATTTGCGTAGAAGTTAATGCGATCGCCTAGCGGCAGGATGGTATTGAAGTCAGCCTTGAGGGTTTGAAACGCCCACACTCGGGTTCGATTCCCCTCAAGTGCGAACCTTCAACCATTTATTTTTAATATGTAAAACGTATTCTTATAATTAATTATACGTTTTACATTTAATTATTTAGAATACATTTTACATATAATTATAAAAAAAAATCCTCTCTTCTTCTCCTTACGCGAACAAAGTTACAGAACAAAAACAAAGAAAAGAGAAAAGCTCGCTCGGCGAAAAGAGAGAAAAATAAAAAAACCCACCGCCGCCCGGTCGCCGCCGCTTGCCGCTGCACTGCCACCACGCCTCCTTCTCGTCTATTAGGTACGTTTCTTCTATTACTCTTTAATTTTGGTGGATTAGAGTTTGAAAAGGTTTAGGTTTCTTCCAATTTTGGTGGATTAGGGTTAGGTTTAGGGTTGGGGTTTAACTAAATTGGGGCAAAATTCAATTTAGGGCTTCGATTAAGGCTTCGATTAGGGCTTTGATTAGGTACCAATTGTATTATAAAGTAGTATAAATCTAGTTACATATGAAATAAAATATATTTGGCAATCTAATAAAATAACATAAGATAAATTTATAATAAAATTGTATGAATGGTATAAAAAATTAGTTAATAATAAAATATGAGAACAGTTGAAGTCAATCAATCTGCTTTAATCAAACTGCCTTAAAATGGAGAAATTTCTTCAATTTGATTAATGTTAGATTCGTGTATTTATTTATTTATTTTCTGGGGGATGTATGTATATGTACAGGCGAAGAAGGTCTTTCAAGTTTCAATATTTACGGTAGTAGAAAAATTAGTAATGCTGCAATAAGTAGGAATTTATTGAGGATTTGACTGCTGTGGACATTATTCAAAAATTGTTTAGTGTTGTTAGAATGAAATTCAGTTTAAAATAGAGGATTTTAAACTGTGCTTATGTGATGTTATAAGTGCCTATGTGATGTTTATAAGTGCCTTTTTTTTCCACTTAATTTTCTGGGCAACACTACTAAAATCTTAGACGCTTGATAAAAAAATGTAAAGCATGTTGCATATGCTGACGAGTGAAATTGATTGTGTATATAATTGTTTGGTAGTTGTAGATAATGGCTTCACCATCGTCGTCGCAGCCTCAGCGATACAGTGTACACCCTTATCTGAGGGATCCCAGTTTTCTAAATTTCAGTACCGTCACTGATCACAGATGGTTTTCGAAGATCAAAAGGGATATCATAGCGACACGGTTAAAAATTGCCGCTACGACACTCAACATCCGTGGGTTTGGGAGGTGATCGACCGTACCGGTTTCGGGCCCTTGTTTCGAATGGGTCGAGCCCAAACCGACAACGACGTCATTACCGGTCTAGTAGAAAGGTGGCGACCGGAGACGCATACCTTCCATTTCGATTTCGGGGAGGCCACAATTACCCTCCAAGATGTACATGTGTTGTTCGGTCTGCCCGTCAGTGGAACTGCTTGTTTGGGAATGACGGAAGATCTAACACCCCAAGCATGGCGTGACAGGTGCAAGGACTTGTTAGAGTTTCAGCTCTATGTCAGGTATATTTTTCCTATAATTTTTTTTAAATTTATGTCCATTGATCAATTATATAGTTTTTAATATATAAAAAACCACTCTCAGGATCCCCCCACCACCCAGGAAGAGGAAGCGGCGCATGATTCCGCTAATTGGACCATTAAAGGCCAGTTTATGAAGGGTTTGGAATTAGAAAGGGAATGCTTTATAGATCTGGGAGATGGACTTCCGGCCAAACGCTATGAGCAGAGGGCGAGGGCTCTTATCCTGTGGTGCCTTGGGTCCTTCTTCTTCCCTGACCAGCGGGCGAATGGCGTGAATCTTTACTGGCTGCAGCTGCTGGAGGACATAGATGGGATTAAGGGGTACAACTGGGGTTCCGCGCTCCTGACCGCAGTATATAGAGCGCCGTGCACCTTCTACAGGGCCGGTCAATGGTGGATCAAGAGTTGTGTGCAATTGATTCAGGTAAGTTTATTTACTTCTTCTTTGAAAATTCATTATTTTTTATTCTAAGTTAGACTAATATTTAATAACAAATTCATATGTCGATATGTGTAGGTTTGGGCGTGGGAGCGTATCCCTCGTATTCGCCTAAAAATGAAGTCCAAGACGCAGTTTGACAGAATGCGTGGTTGTACCTTGGGTGCAAGGTAATAATATTTATTTATATTTAATACGTAGTGTATTTCCATTATCAAAATTTGTTTGCTACAAAGTTTTTTTTTTCTTTTTTTTTTTAATGTGATTTTGAAGGTGGGTGGGAAAAAAGGAATTGATACATGTAGGCAAGGAACGGGTCCTATCCGGGATCAGTTGACGGGGCTGGAAGAGACAGATGTAAGATTCTTAAGTCCTATTGATTTATTTATCCTTGTTTTTTGTTCTTAATTTTTTTTAAAACTTAATTCCTAATTATTATTTTTTTTACAATTCGATTGGCTGCCCTATCAACAGTACCTGGATGCTGGTACTCTCCTGGGTGAGTGTACAGAAGATAAACAATTTTGAATGTACTGGGGGTGGATGTTCTGTTGGAGCAGCCGTGAGCTACACTTGTCTAATAGGGTCATCCGTCAATTTGGGTGTCGTCAGTCCATCCCCCAAAGTCCGATCATTACGGGTGAGCAAGACTGGGACAGACACCACACGCCGGCCAAGGAATGACTGAGAGGGAATTTGGTGATTGGGCCGTCTTTCATTCACTGCTTACGAAGGCCTGGGCCGAAGAAAGAGAACTACATCTCATCCCAGTTGCCCCTGCGTATGACTTCCTGCAGCCAGAGCAGGGTTACCTTGATTGGTTTCACAGTAGGACTGTGAGACTCATCAGTAACCCTGGCAATTACCAGGCGTTCCAACAGGCCGGCGGCTATCAGCCAATTGCCGAGCGGTTAGGGTGCGAGGTAAGTGTTCATAATAATTTGTGGTTTTTATTATTATTATTATTATTATTATTATTATTATTATTATTATTATTATTATTATTATTATTATTTTATTTATGTTGTTTCATACCAATTACTTTGAATTTTATTTTCAGACTTCTGGCCTGGAGGGGGTTTATAACTCGTTAACGAGTATTCAACACTTAATGCCTACACTCCCTCCAAAGGCACTGAACGCATTCCAACAGTCCTTCAACTTTGTCTATACTTATCTGACTGTTGGAGGCCGAGGTGTTATACAAGGGGCATCGTCAAGTCAATTTCTATCCCAGGACGACTACGTTCCATCCCAGAGGTCATAGTCACACACCGCGAGGCATCAACCCGCTGCCAACATTGGTGGGGGTAGAAGACCTCGGGCCCGTGACCGCAAAAATGAAGTTGTCTGAAGAGGGGAACAACAGCAGCAGCAAGAACGACAACGACGCCCAAGCAATCCACCGTCCCCCAGCACCTCCATTCTGGGAACCTCGGGCTTGAAGAATGTGAGATTTATTTACTTAACAAAAAATTATTTTGTTGTCTTTTTTATTTTTTTATTTTTTTCTCAAGTTGAATTTGTGATTTTTTTACTAAATGTATTACTCAGTTGAAGAAGACTCAGGAGAAGAGAATGTGCCGGATTTTGATGATGACACGCCTCTTGCACAGGTCCGGAGGGGGTCCCGACTGAGCAGACCTACAAATCCATTCCCTCCTTCATAGTTAGTTTGTGTTGTATACAGTGAAATTTGTGGACATATTTGTGTGTAAACCTGTATTTTGACTTTTTTGTATATAGTCTTTCTTCAATAAATTATTGTGTTTGATCTTTTTTTATATAGTGTATGTTGGATTATTATTTAGCGAATTGATTGATATTATTTGGTTGAAGTTGGTTTATTTGGTTGTGAAATGGATCCCATTTTTTTTTTTTCTGCAGCGTAAAGCGTATTCCAGGAATACGTTTTATAATTTTTTTTTTATTTATAAACTGTATTTCTAGAATACGGTTTATGGAGAAATTTCAATTTAGGGTAAAATTGAATTGGGGCAAAAATCAATTTGGGGGAAAATTATTTTTTCAATAAAAACGTATTTTAGAAATCCGTTTTTAATTTTGAAAAATTATTTTCTCAAAATAAATTATTTTAAAAATTCTAAAATTAGTTTTAATTACAAAATGTATTTCGATAATCCGGGGTTTTTTTAACATAAAACGTATTTCAGATATACGTTTTTCGCTAATTTAATTATCTTAACTACGTTACTTAATCATGTTAACATAAACCGTATTCCGAGAATACGGTTTATAAATATAAACGTATACTCAGAATACATTTTACAAATAAAAACGTATTTTGAGAATACGTGTGTTTTATTTTTGTCCACCTTTTCTTTTTGTCGAGTTATTTTTTTTTAAATAAATAAATAATTCATGAGACGCAACACATGATAATGTTGAATTAGTTAGGATAAACACAATTACCAAAGTAGTTTGGGAAATTTTCATCTATCCTACAAGATTTTAAAAATATTGCAAAAACACAATTCATAAACAAATAATTACATCTCTACCTAATATGTAATACATAACTACATTAATGCCTAAAGTAAGTTACCATATCCATTCAACTTCCATCCCCCTTTTTGTGGGCTTGATTAAGGGAGAGAAATGAAAAATAATAACTGACTCATTTAATTCCTTAATTCACGTACATTTGTAATTCACGCAGCCGTCAGGTGGTATATTTTGCGTTTATGTTGGTATATATTCAGTATATGTTACAATGAAGAACATGTCGTCCATCAAAAAATTATGTCTTCTTTATTTTTTTTTAATTTTTTTTACTTTTAGACATAAAAGTATATATAAACATATTATAGCAGTTACTTATATTCCATATACAAACAAATATACTGCAAATATACTGTACATATACCCGTCGAACGTCTTCCTGTTAATGTCATGAGAAAATATACCGAGAATATACTGATAATATACCGTCGAACGTCTTCCTGTTAATGCCATGAGAAAATATACCGAAAAGATATTGATAATATACCGAAAATTTTTAACTTTTACATACTATCGAACGTCTTCCTATTAATGTCATGAGAAAAAATAGTGAAAATATACCGAGTATAAACCATACATATACAAAAAAAAAAATCATCAGTTTATGCTTTGTCAATATAAACCATACATACAAATAAGGTAGCCCTTATATTATACAGAACATATACCCTATATATACATAACATATACCCGATTAATTCATGGCCCCCACCCACAGTCTCCAATTTCCAGTTTTTTCTTCCATCGTCTCGAACTCTTCTGCTTCACCACCTCCATCGCGTACTCCACTTGGAACAGCCGCCCCGCCGGCAACCACGTCGTCTCGTCGGTGTCGTATTGATTCCTGAACATTGTAGCGGATTTTCAAAATTCCCGAGATGCGTGCAGCGATTTATGTCTGCCTTTCTCGAAAATCCCGGCGGTGGAGGCTCGTCGGCGACGGCTCGTCTCTTGGCTTCAGACTTGATCGAACGTCGCCCGAGGGAGAAGGAGTTGCCGTTGTTCGGGCCCCCTGGTTCTCCCTTGCTGCACGGCGATTGGAACTCGCGGCTTCACGGCTATGGCCATGGTTGATCGGACAAGAATCTGATGAAGACGTCGTGCGGCTATGGTGGATCGACGAAGAGGGTTGAGAAACTGTTTTCTCTAAAATTCTGATGATGATCGATCAATTAATTAGACGAAGGGTTTTATGAGATTTTGAGCGAAATCGATCGATCAGGAAGAAGAAGGATTCTGAAATTTGGGGCAAATTATAGAAGAAGGAGATGAGAGGGAGAGAGAAGAAGAAGACGAATAGAGAGAGGGATAGAGAGAGAAAGCGTGTGATAATTATAGATCCCACTAAATCTGCTTTTACCATATTTCAATAATCTAGTATGTTTGTATATAAATATGATAGTTTTAGTTAATTTGCAAATAAATATATATGAGTTATAATTATGTAATAAAAATGTTAAGATGTAGTGGAGGGTGTAATTTCCTCAAGAAGTTTTGGTGATCTTTGCTCCGTTTTATACATGTGGTCATGTTTGTGCATTTGTGTGTGTTAATTGATATTGGACTTTTTGTGGTTTTAATTTTTCGTATTGGGTCTATTCATTTGCTACTATGTTGTGTTTTGGGTTGTGTTATAAAGAATCTATAGAGTAAAATACATGAAAAAGGAAAAAAAGAAATGATACACAATTGTTGAATTAGTCACCTTAATTAACTTTGTACTTGCATATATATATATATATATATATATATAGGGAGTGGTTCAAATAAAAATTAGTCCTGGTGTGAGAACCGTGAGAACCGTATTTGATGCTATTTTTTACTGTGTATGATACTATTTTTAATATCACATGGTGCTATCATTTTCACAAATGCTAATATAAATTGTGTTGCTATTTTTAAGAAAATAAATCCATGTTAAAAATAGCATTAAAACACAACAAATCATAACACTACTTGCAACTATAAATAGCGGTTCTCACGCTAGGACTTTGTTTTCATTTGAACCACATCCTATATATATATATATATATATATATATATATATATATACATAGGGATGCGTTCCGGTGAGAATGATACTCAGTGAAAGAAATAAAAATAAATCATAGTCATCGGATCGGATGATCAAACGGCTGAAAAAAAAATTCAAAATCTTACACCCACTAAGGATAATTTGGACATTATTATTATTACACAACCAGCTAATCCACGTCACAGCTGGACCCACGCCACATCATCCTCCACCTACCCACCTGATATGGCCACATAAGGATAACCCGGTCCAGAAGCTTATTACTCGACCGGCGAACCACTCGAATTACTCGCCCGTCGACATGACTCCGTCGACATGCCCAAATCGACTTCCCAAAGGTCGATTCTACTAAGAGCAATCAAGAAGAAGCCGAGATTGATCTAGTCGACTTTCGCAAGTCAACCTTAATCTACTGACTTTCACTAATCGACATCAATGAAGGAGGAACAGCAAAGCTCCCGGTCATCCAGATATTCTAAGTCGACCCCCAGAAGTCGACTGAACTAAGACGACTCTCTGAAGACGACTCCGCCTCAAAGAACTAGTCAAGCGTAGCCTCCGAATCCGCACATATCTACGAGTCGACTTCCTAGATCTCGAAGTCGACTTCACATACCTTAAATAACAAAGATGTGATGACGATTCACCACACTTGCAACATATCCAAAGCCCTCCACATCAGGAAAGATAAGAAGGAATCTCGCGATGACTCAGCAACAAAGGGGAGACGAATCGACAGGGGCATTTTGGACCTTCTAGGTCCACCGACTTGGGCATTTTGGGCACTTCACGTAAGTATTCACTCTTATATAAAGGAGATGAGGTAACCCTAAAACCCTAACTCTCATTCATTCCCACTCTTCCCCATAGCTGTTGCGCAGCCCCTCTTCATCACTCTCATACTGACTTGAGCGTCGGAGGCTCTACGCCGGAAACACCTCCGGCGTTGAGTGTTTGCAGGTACTCGTGCGGTCTAGCAACGGTTTCAAGGCGGTTCAAGCAGATCTGAGCTCACAACCACCGGTTTACTTCAGATCTAGAAGTAGACCCATCATTTGGCGCCGTCTGTGGGGAGTTCTTAAAGGAAGAAAGAGCTTCACACCCAGTTCCGATCTGTTTGCCAATGGCGGAGAAGGAGAGCTTGCAGAGGAACCTGAGCGAGGAGTTCAGAGGGACGTGGATGGACAAGAGGCCACCACCACTTCCCACCACCAAACACTCCGTAGTTCAGATGACGGGAATGCCGCCGTTCGGAGGACTTCCACCACCCGGGCTGACGTTGGGCGGAGAAACGCCTGTGACTCCAACCGGCGTGAAGTTACAAGTGTTGACTCAGGCAGGAACAAGTCAAAACCCTAACCCAGATGGGGAAAAGGAGCCAACGGAGGCCTCTCGACGCGAGGGAAAACAGATACAGGAGGTCCCGGAACAGACGCAACCCCGCGTCGAGGAACAGACTCTGACAATGACGAGGAGTGAAATGCAGAAGATGATTGCTGAAGCCGTGGCGGCCCAGATGAAGCATATAGCGCCGGTAGAACAGCAGCCCAGAGTCGAGTGTCCACCTCGAGTCGAGCACCAGCCTCGCGTCGAGTACCCCCCTCGAGTCGAGCAGCAGCCGCGCGGCGAGCAACAAGCCCAGTCGAATGTGCAACAGAACAGAAGGGTAGATGAAGAGGAATCCTCCATTCGAACCGTTAATCCACAGGCAAGGGACGAGACGTTGGAGCAACTGCTGGCACAGGTTCGCGACCTGCAAGCTCGAGTCGACGGGAGGAAGAGCAGAGGAGCCAAAGAACACCCATTCTCACAGCAGATCCTAAGAGCCGACTTACCCAAAGGCTTCAGGGAGCTGAACATATGGTATGACGGTACCACAGATCCATCTCGACATTTGAGGAGTTTTGAAAATATGGCCGTGCTTCATCGTTACAGCGACCCAGTACAATGCCGCGCCTTCCTGACGACTTTGACAGGGTCGGCCCAAGACTGGTTCCATCAACTTCCAGCGGGGTCGATTCGGGATTTTGATGGGTTCAGCTCGAGTTTTCTTAACCAATTCGCAAGTGTGAGGGTGCAGGAGAAATCTTACCTCTCGTTAATTAGCATGCAACAGAAGAAAGGCGAGTCATTACGGGAATATGTGGCGAGATTTACAAAGGCGTGTGTCGAATGCCCAACGACGACAGAGGAAATCAAGTCGGGAGGGTTGACGAGAGGACTGCTACCAGGATTGTGTAAGAATTCCTTGGCCAAACGACCTGGTAGGAGTTTCGACGATGTGCTGGGAAGATGTGCCAAATACATGAACGTCGAGGAGGCCGAGGCCGACTACTTGCAGAGCATGAAGATGACTCAAACTGACAGTCGAGACGACAGGAAGGAAAAGAAGTCGACAGGAGATAGGAGAGGGTCCCCGAGAGCTGATAGGGGTGAAGGCAGGTCTAGAGGATGGAGACCAACTCAATACACACCTTTGTCGGTTCCCCATGCGAGAATTTTGGAAGTTATGGAAAGGGAAATCCGCGACGATGTGGTAAGATGGCCGCGGACGAGGAAAGATGGACCTCTGAAGCCCAAAAGCAACCTATACTGCCGATTCCACAAAGACTATGGGCACAACACAGACGACTGTCGACACTTAAAAGACGAGATTGAGAGGTTGATAAAGGCGGGTCACAAGAAGGAGTTTATATATAAGGACCGAGAGAGGACGAGTAGGAGACGAGAACGAAGTAAGAGCCCTCGCAAGAGGGCGAGATCACCAGAAAAGGAGGAACTCCCACCGAAAAGAGGAGTCATTAACATGATCTTCGGAGGGTCGACTGATGGAGACTCTAATCGGGCGAGAAAGGCCTACGCTCGGGGCCGATACGCGAAAGTCGAGGTGCAACAAGTCGAGGAGAGTGGACCAGTGATGAATTTTGGACCGGCGGATGTTGGAGAAGTCGAGAGGCCGCATAACGACGCCTTAATGATAACAGCGCATATATCAGGATACGAAGTACAAAAAGTGTTTGTCGATACAGAGAGTTCAGTGAACGTAATTTTCTATGATTGCCTCAGAAGGATGGAGCTGGACATTGAACTGACGCCCCTACATACGTCACTCTTCGGATTCAATGGCTCAGAAGTCGCTCCCCTAGGAGAAACCATGCTCGCTGTCGTCCTAGGGGAAGGTGACTTGAGGAAAGTCAAAATGGTGAGATTTGTTGTGGTGGATGTCGAGTCGGCTTATAACGTGATTTTGGGGAGACCCGCGCTCAACGCGTTTCAAGCAGTTGTGTCAACCTATCACATGAAGCTGAAGTTTCCAGTAGGAGATCGAGTGGGAGAGGCTCGAGGAGATCAAAAGTTGTCGAGAACATGCTACCAAATCGCAGTCAAAACCAATCAGCGTACCGAAATCAAAGAAGGCAAAAAACCAATGACGAGCGAGAAAAGGCCGAGGGGGAGTGACCTCGAGCCTCACGGAGAATTGATGGAGATTCAAATTGGGGAGTCGAGAGAACAAACCACCAAAGTCGGGAGAGAATTAGAGGACGAATTACGAGAACAGTTGGTGGGATTGTTGAAAGAATTCAGGGATATATTCGCCTTTTCACCTGAAGAACTAACTGGAATCGACCCAGAAGTGATGGAGCACAAACTCAACATCGACCCCCTCAGAAAACCTGTGAAGCAGCGACTCAGGCACCATGGCGCTGAAATCGACAAAGCAATCGAAGTCGAGGTGGATAAGTTGCTGAAAGCCAAACATATCAAGGAGATCCAATTCCCCGAATGGATATCTAATACAGTTATGGTGAGGAAGGCATTGAACAAATGGCGTATGTGCATCGACTTCCGCGACTTGAACTTGGCATGCCCTAAAGATCATTACCCCTTGCCGAGGATCGATCAGCTAGTCGACTCCACAGCTGGCTGCGAGTTGTTGAGCATGATGGACGCGTCGCAGGGATACCATCAGATTCCTTTGGCACCGGAGGATCATAGTAAAGTGAGTTTCGTGACGAGCAAGGGGACATATTGCTATGTCGTCATGCCCTTTGGCCTCAAAAACGCAGGAGCAACCTACCAGCGATTGATGGATCGAATGTTCAAACCTCAAATCGGCCGCAATATGGAAGTGTACGTTGACGATATCCTGGTGAAGAGTAAATCCTCGACTTCACACCCAGACGACTTAAGGAAAACTTTCAACACCCTTAGGGCGTTTGGGATGAAGTTGAACCCGAGCAAGTGTGCCTTTGGAGTAAAGGCGGGATGATTTCTTGGCTACGTGGTCACGGAACGAGGCATTGAGGTGAACCAAGAGAAGGTGAAGGCCATACTCGACATGGCTCCACCGTGAAATGTTAGAGAAGTCCAAGTGTTAACAGGAAGGATTGCGGGCCTGAGCAGGTTCATTGCTCGAGCGGCAGAAAAGAGTTTCCCTTTCTTCAAGCTACTAAAGAAGACGACGACCTTTAAGTGGAGCGATGAGGCACAGAAGGCCTTTGAGAAGTTGAAAGAATTCCTGAGTGAGCTACCCTTATTAACCAAACCAGAGCCTGGCGACGAGTTGATTCTATACATTTCGGTGGGGGAATTCGCTCTAAGTTCAGTATTGATACGAGAAGATGGAAGTTTCCAGCAGCCGATTTATTATACGAGTCGAGTGCTCCAGGGTGCGGAGGCACGATACCCTGAAGTCGAGAAAGCTGCCTTGACGCTGGTGATAACGGCTAGGAAATTGAGACCTTACTTTCTGAACCATGCGATAATAGTGCGAACAAATTTTCAGTTAAAGCCCAGGCGAGTTGAGCTAAGCGAATATTCTATCAAGTACGAGCCGAGGCGAGCTATTAAAGCCCAGGCTCTAGCTGATTTCATTAAAGAAGGAACCAAAAGAGAAGAAAGGAGATGGACGATGCATGTCAATGGATCCTCGGCCGCAAAAGGATCTGGTTTGGGAGTCGTTCTAGTATCTCCCGAAGGCGAGCAACTTGACTTCGCCATCAGGATGGGATTCAAAGCCTCAAACAATGAAGCCGAATACGAAGCACTTATCAAAGGGATACAACTGGCAATTGGCAGCGGAGCAACAGAAATCGCAGCACATTCTGACTCGCAACTTGTCGTTGGCCAAGTGATGGGAAATTGTGAAGTCAAGGAAGAGAGAATGATGAAATATGTCGAGGAAATCCAAAGCTTGATACAAGGTTTAGAGAAGTTCGAATTAACACAAATCCCTCGAGAAGAGAATAAACGAGCCGATTGGCTCGCACGAATCGCGAGCTCGAATGAAGGGAAAGTAAGAAATCACATCACCACGATGCACCTCGAGGGAAGCGTCCTAAACGAAACTATGGAAGTTGACGAGAAAGATGATTGGAGAAAGTCGATTCGAGAACTCCTGAAGGGTCGAATCCCTGCAGGAGACAAACAAGAGGCGGAAAAAACAGCTCGATATTTGAGCAAATATTTCGAAGTCGACGGGATCCTCTACAAGAAGTCGATGGTTGGACCACATTTGAGGTGTGTGTCCGAAGAAGAAGGTGCTCACGTCCTAAAAGAAATCCATGAAGGGTGTTGCGGGGCGCACATCGGATCTCGAGCTTTAACGGGCAAAGCTCTGCGAGCCGGATATTATTGGCCCAAAATTCGAGCAGCGGCCGAGCAGTTAGTCCAGAAATGCGAGAAGTGCCAGCGCCATGGCCAAATCACTCACATTCCGGCAGAGTACATGACGACGATCAACTCCCCAATTCCCTTTGCTCAATGGGGAATCGACTTGGTGGGACCATTGCCAATGGGGACGGGACAAAGGAAGTTTCTGGTGGTCGCAGTCGACTATTTCAGTAAGTGGGTCGAGGCGGAACCCTTAGCACGAATCACTGAAGAAAAGATGATACAATTCTTGTTCAACAATATTTGCTGCCGATTTGGAATTCCGAAAGTGTTAATTTCAGACAATGGAACTCAATTCCAAGGAAAACGGATCCAAGCATGGTGCCTCGACATGGGAATCAAACAAAGATTTGCGTCAGTCGCACATCCACAGGCAAACGG
>BKCP01011959.1:1384766-1395657 GCA_008636005.1 Striga asiatica | reverse complement strand
CGTTTCACAGCTACGAAGCTGTTCATAACCTTGCTCGACTTCGACCAGCTCGCAAGAAGGGTTGGGAGGAGACGAGTTGAAAAACTTAACACGTTTCACAGCTACGAAGCTGTTCATAACCTTGCTCGACTTCGACCAGCTCGCAAGAAGGGTTGGGGAGAAGGTACACAGGAAACAGCAGCACAATAATTTGAAACACAATTAACACAAGCAACGAATGGAAAGAAGAGATCATATTAATATAAAAATTCATTACATTGTCAGTCGCCTCGACCTTTACAGACCTGAAAATAGGTCGAGAACGACGAAAAAAAGAGAAGAGAAGAAAAGAAGACAGCAAAACAAAAACAGCGGCACAGCCCCAAATCGGACAAACACATTCAAGAGTCGGCGTCCGACTTCTCGGCAGTGTCGTCCCCACCTTCCATCATTACAGTAGCAGACTTCTCGGGGTTCTCCCCATCAGCGTCCCTGTCGACAAGCGGCTTGGTCCCCTGCTGCTCATCCTCGACCTCGACCGCCTCTTCCCGACTAGCCCCACTTGCCCCGACTAGTTCGGTTGGACCGGACAAGGGGGTGGGAGGAGCCTCGAGTTGCCCGCTCAAGCCAGCCTTGCGGATGGCCCAAGCCTCGAGTCCCGACCACCATGGGTAATCGTCGGGGAGGGAGTCGTCGCCTAAATAGCCCTCGGGGAAGGGAAGCGTCTCCTTAACCGCCTCGCGGTCGAGCTTCCCCTCGAACTCAGAGCCCGCCACCACCGCCTCTCACGCGGCAAAGGTATGCTCAAAATACTGAAGGGTGGCGGGACAGAGCTTGTCGAGAAAGGCAGGAGAGTTGCAGAAGGCCTTGACGAGCTCCTGGCGGTAGGTTTCGAGGAAGACGGCGCCCATCGGGGACTTCAAAAACGTCCTACGCCCCGCCTCGACGCCGCTCTCTCTCTCGACCATAGCCTCATCACGAGCTTTGTCGAGGTCGACCTTGAGCTTATCATTCAAATGCCGAAAAATGGCCTTGTCGGCCTTCAGCTTGTCGACAAGGGCTTTAGAGGCCTCCAAATCCTCCTTCAGCGCCTCGATCTCCTGGCGTTGGGCCTCACACTTGTCCTCGAGGGACTTGGTGGAGGCGAGGGGAGCCTTGCTCGTCTCCTCGAAGCAAGGAAGCGCTGCTGCCAGGAACTGCGAAAGAATATGAGAAACAGGTTAAGGAAAAGATGGATTGAGTCTAAAGAAAAGAACGCAAGAGCCAAGTCGATAAGAGTTGGGAAAAATACCCGAGATAGACACTGAACGGCGTAATTTGAGCGCTCGTACAGATTCCACTCGACGCGCTCCTTGTCGTCCTCCGGGATGACGGAGTTGAGGTACTTGGCCACATGATACGGCTCTGGGTGATTCTAGAGCCGAGATGGCATCTTGACCGTCACGTCCTTGACGGTAATCGGGGAGGGACCTTTCTTCTCGACCGCCTTTCCTTTCCCCTTGTCGACTTTGCGACGCTTGAGATCGTCGGGGATGAGGACGGCGGCCCGATCGTCCTGGGCCCTCTTGCGAGAAGAGGAGCCCGACGATTTATGCTTGGATGCACCAGGGTTCTCGACCCTGGATTTTTGAGCAGTCGTCGCCTCGACAACCGCAGCGCCGGGCCTCGACTCGGAGCCGCCTGAGGGTCGAGAGGGGGGAGCAGGACCACCAGTCGACGGGCCGGAAGACTGGCCCTTCTTGAGCTCGAAGCGTTTGAGCGCTTTAACTGAAATAGTAGAAGAAAAGTTAGCAGGGAGAAAAACACTTAGCAGTCATGACGAAAATAATTATAACTCCTAAACAGTTGCACAAAAAAAAAAAGAGAGAACAATGACGGCTTACGGGGATCATCGAGACGAGGAAGGTCTTCATAAAAGACGATTCGAGCATGATTAACTAATTCACGGTCCTTTATTAGCTGACGAGCACTGTATGTGTGCTTATTTAACTCGGATAACAGCCGGGCAAACTCGTCAGAGCGGGGCCGTTTATTCTGCTTCACCTTCGAGGTGATCCATTTATTCACAAAGGGATACGTGCCAGGAGCAGGTCGAATGAAAACGAACTTCGACTTCCACTCGGTGACATTTGATGAAAGATCGTCAAGAAAGGTGACGCCGGCCCGACGACCCAGGCAGTGGGCGCCTTTGGAAAGTCGATAGCCATAGCAGTAGAAGAAAAAGTCGGGCGAAAAGAAATTGAGTGTTATTCGGGAGACGACTATAAAGGCTATCATAATGCGGATAGCATTCGGAGAAAATTGGTTTATGGGGATATTATACATGTTACTTATTAACAAGAGTTCGTCTTGGATAGGGAAGCGAAGGCCGAAGACGACTTGGTCTACAAAAAATGTATGGCAACCAGGAGGAGGATGAGCGAAATCGTCATTAGGACCTGGGGCGACTAACTCCCAGTCGGAAGGAAGCCCGCTAAACTTCCTGAAGCCCTCGACCTCGGCTGCAGAGGCATAACAAAAAGGATTTAAAACAGCTAACCTAACTAAGGGACAAGCTATTGATACAACATTTTGAGAATTAAGAAGTGGAACAATTAGTGGTACAGATACAGGGCTGGTTCTATAAACAGGGATATCTAATAACCTAAGGGGAATACCTCGAGGAATAAGATCAAGACGAGGAAGATTTCCTCGAGAAGGGCTCTTAACGATGTCGACTAAACCGCCCTCCAAGAGCGCTTGGTCATACTGCTCCCAGTCGGCAGAAGAGACAGTGGCGAGAGGAGGAGAAGAACGGGAAGGCGGGGAAACCATCCTATAGCCGGTTACTTCAACTGAATCAGAGCTAGAACCCTCGTTGGCTTGACAAATATAATCGTTGATTTGTTTACCGAGGGAGCCAGAAAGAGGAGACGAGTCGGAAGCTAAGAAAAGAAAAAAGGGGGGAGGAGGTCGAAGTTAGTAAAGTCACAAATAAGAACCTACAAGACTGAATCAGGACGACTCACAATAATCGACAGAAGAGGAAAGGGCAAAGAGGGGGCAATCGCTATCGGTGTCTTGACCTAAATAAATTAGTAAGTCGACCTCAGTCGACTCGAAAAGAGAAAACTGAAGAAAGAGGGCCACTAAGTCGACAATAGCCAACTCAGCGACAGGTGACAGTCGACTGCTCATTAGCAGCTGACGACTGGCGAAAAACATTAAGTCTTAATAGAATATGCGCGTAAAAGGATCCAACGCAGAACTTATAAGAAATCCGTGAAGAATATGAGGAACACACGAAAATTCCCAGAAGCCAGAAAAAATTGAAAAAGGGAAAAACCAACAAAAACGCAAAAAGTAAAAGAGATAAAGAACTTACACATGATGGCGCAGTTGTCTTGAACTGTGAATAAGCTTGGAGTTGCCGGAGAAAGAAACGCCGGAGAGCAGGTAGCACAGAAAGCGCCGGAGAGTTAAAAGCAGTTTAGAGCTCGAAAAATCGGAAGCGTGAAAAGCCACCCAAGGCAGACGCGCAATGTATTTATACTCGAGTAGAATAGAGGCGGATCGTTAGATCAATAGCTGAATCAACGATCCAGATGAAGCGTAGAATTCAAAAAGTCGGCGATGGAGGTGACGCGCATCAATTAGGGTTTTTTGAAATTTGAAATTTGAAATTTCAAAGGGGTCTGTCAGAGTGTCAGACTTATCCGAAAAAGCAATCATGAGGTTGAGATGCGCCCCGATGGATTGACGAGACGAGTTATCAAAGAGGACGAAGACGAGCAGGTACCACAGGAAGACAGCGAAGCTACATACCACCAAATTTACTCTTAAGCAGTCGACTACTTAGAGTAATTTTCGGGGGGGGACTAGATGATATGGCCACATAAGGATAACCCGGTCCAGAAGCTTATTACTCGACCGGCGAACCACTCGAATTACTCGCCCGTCGACATGACTCCGTCGACATGCCCAAATCAACTTCCCAAAGGTCGATTCTACTAAGAGCAATCAAGAAGAAGCCGAGATTGATCTAGTCGACTCTCGCAAGTCGACCTTAATCTACTGACTTTCACTAATCGACATCAATGAAGGAGGAATAGCAAAGCTCCCGGTCATCCAGATATTCTAAGTCGACCCCCAGAAGTCGACTGAACTAAGACGACTCTCTGAAGACGACTCCGCCTCAAAGAACTAGTCAAGCGTAGCCTCCGAATCCGCACATATCCACGAGTCGACTTCCTAGATCTCGAAGTCGACTTCACATACCTTAAATAACAAAGATGTGATGACGATTAACCACACTTGCAACATATCCAAAGCCCTCCACATCAGGAAAGATAAGAAGGAATCTCGCGATGACTCAGCAACAAAGGAGAGACGAATCGACAGGGGCATTTTGGACCTTCTAGATCCACCGACTTGGGCATTTTGGGCACTTCACGTAAGTATTCACTCTTATATAAAGGAGATGAGGTAACCCTAAAACCCTAACTCTCATTCATTCCCACTCTCCCCCATAGCTACTGCGCAGCCCCTCTTCATCACTCTCATACTGACTTGAGCGTCGGAGGCTCTACGCCGGAAACACCTCTGGCGTTGAGTGTTTGCAGGTATTCGTGCGGTCTAGCAACGGTTTCAAGGCGGTTCAAGCAGATCTGAGCTCACAACCACCGGTTTACTTCAGATCTAGAAGTAGACCCATCACCACCAAACACACACAAAACACACCCACACACACATAGAACACAGGCACACACAGACACAACACACGCACACACACTTTTCTGTCACACACACACACACACTTTGTTGTCACCCACACATAAAAACACACATACACACACATATACAGACACAGAGGCTTACATAAAATACACACACTTTTTGAACGCATCCCCTACCCTCCCCATGGCGCCGCGCAGGACCTGCGGCGCCGCCGCTGCCGCCTGAGAACATCTAAATCGCCGTCGTTGCGCCTCCCTCACAAACACGATTTCCAGATCGCCGCCATCTATGACGTCAGTGGCTCCGCTGGGAAACATGATGGCACTGCCAAAGTCGCACCTTCCTCACAGCCGCTGACGAGAAAATAATCCATCACAAATTCATTGCGCCGTGAATCTCGCACGGAGTGGCGGCTGGAAGTCGATTTCACTGCTATAAGCGGCGGGGCCGGAAGTCGATCGCCGGCTGACCGAGAACGGCGCCGACGAGAATCATGAAGTGGTGACAGGAATTGCAATTTGGACATAGGGATCTCATTTGACAATTTGATATGTACCAAGGACTTAATTGCAAATCTCATGAATTTTACTTATATTACAATTTAGTCATTGGTTAAAATTTTTAATTTATTAAAAAGTTAATATTTGAATTTCGGTTAATGAAAAGCACATTAATGCTAAGTAATTTGCACATAAATGCAGTGTTCTATAAGTCGCTAGGCGCCCGCTAGGCGTTCGACCAGCGCCTAACGCCTAGAGTGTCTAATCGGGGCCTAGAAATTATAATAAATATATTATTTTTTATTTATTTTCACAATTTTACTAGTGAAATTACAACTTATAATTAATAAATCCATACACCTAAGTTCCAATAATATTATTAATATAATATTATTATGAAAACATGATAGCAATTAACAACCCATATGACCACAAGATTGTACTAGCACATGCCATTGAGAAATCCTAAAAACAAAAGAGTGGAAAAATACATATGTAAGGTTGTTGCAAGAAAGAACAATACAATGAACATAAAATTATACTACCATTATTGTTTTTCACTTTTCAAATTTAAAGTTTTAAATTTATACTAATTTCTACTCATTTTAATTTCATCAAATACATTATCTACATATTATGTTTTAAAGTTTAAACATTACACAACATAATAGAATTATAGCAACCAAATAAACATCAAATTTAGTTTCACTAATCACAATTCACAGCAGGTAAATAACTAATTACATTAACATAGCTAATAATATAATAAAACACATTAATAACAAAACAAAATAAGGAATAAAAAGTTATGTGCACTGCCCACTGCCCAACGGCTTTTACAAAGTTAATCAAGTGGGATTATATAAACAATTAAACATAAACAAGATCTTTACAGACTAAGTGATTAATAAATAATAGTAATTACTAAAATGTTCTTTCATATTTCAAAACTTACAACTAAAGAATACAGATTCACAAGAGTCCAAAATAAAATAATACCTGAGGCCCGGCGTAAAGCTTGTGCTCTGGTGGACGAGGGACAAAATTCGACGGAGATAGGCAGTCCGGCGCAAGCGGATGGAACTGGAGGCTGATGAACTGGGAGTAGGAAATCGACGAGGGTTTCTAACTTTCTGTTTGTAAATTGCTTCTATTCTATTGATCTATTTAACTCTGCCCGTTTTTCTACTTTTTTTTATTAACATTTAAGCTAAATTTGAAAAACTTTTTTTTATTAACATTTAAGCTAAACACCGTCATTTCGTTGCTTAGTATTAAAAAAAAAAAAAAAATTGTCACGCCGCCGAGAAACCGCCTCAGCCGCCTAGTCCCGCTGAAACCGCGTAGCCGCCGAGGCCGTTGAGCTCCGCATAACTCCGCCTAGACCCGCCTGGCCGATTTTTATGGCCGATTTTCACAAATCGTAGGCGGCAAACCGCCGCCTAGCGCCTAGGCCGATTTTTAAAACACTGCATAAATGTTAAGTAATTTGCACAATTTTACTATAAACACATTAAAAAATGGGTGCAATACACAATGCACAATGTTGTTAGACAAGATGCACATTAACAATCGTCAGACTGCACAATACCGACCGAGACTGGCCTAAAATTTTCGATTTGAATACTACAATTTGATTATATGTTCGTGCTTTTAAAATTCGGTTATATCGATTTGATGACAATTTTTTTTTTAAATAATCAGTCTGACATAATTATATAAAAATACTATTTTTTATATAGTTTATATATATATTATAACTTTCGACAAAAAAAAATAGTATAAATATTAAATACTACATATATTTTATAATATTTATAATAAAATATTCTAATTATTTAGATTAACTCGGTTTATCAATCAAATGAGACAGTTGGTTCGGTTCAATGGATGTTTAGCTTGGGAAAAAATATTAAAAATGTTTGCATTGAGAGTGCACAATAATGCTAGATTAACTGCACATGACTGTCATACTGCACAATAGCAACTGAAAACAGACCGAAGTAAAATTTTCGTTTTGAATTTATATATTTCAGTCTGATTATCTGTTATTACTTTTAAAATTTTAAAGTTTCAGTTATTTTGTTTTGATGCCGACTTTCGGTGCAATTTATTTTTTATATGGGACAAAATTTCGATCATATTGATTTCTCCAAAAATTCGACTCGATTATTTAGGTCCTTCGGTTTGGTCAATGGACAACCCCATGCGCGGTGTCATATTGGTTGAATTACGAAATTTTAGATGTGTAGACAGACGCAATTCTATAATTTCATAAGCAAATATATATATATATATATATATATATATATATATATATATATATAGGGTCACGCTCCGGTGAGAATGACTCTTAATGCGAGAAATGAGAATAAATCGTAGCCATTAGATCCGATGATCTAATGGCTAATAAAAAAGTCAAATGTATACTTTCATTAAGGACAATGTAGTAATTTAGCACACTACACCTAATGAGGTGAACCCACTCCACTTTAATTAACCTACCAATTCCCAACCACTCACACACACCAACACACACAACACACACACCAATACACACGCACACCAACACATACACACACACACACATTCAGCCACCAAGCCCCACCACCTTCACCACCGGTGCCGCCGCCCCGCCACCATCTCCACCCACTCCCCCGCCCGCCGGAATACCCACAGCGCTGCTCTCACCTGCTTCTCAAACATCCCTTCCCCGCCACCATCCTCACCTGCTCCTCCAACATCCCTTCTCCGACCATCCTCCGACCGCCCCGTTCTCACCGCCGCATCACCTTCAGTTTGTCGTCGCAGCCTCACCTCTGAGATTCGACGCTGCCGCTTCCTACTGCAAACCGCCGCCGATCGCCACTACAACGATACCGCCGCTCGCCTCTGCAACTCCGCCGCCACTCGCCACTGCGACACCGCCGTCTCCGACACACACGCACACCATTCAAGCGTGCGATTCCGCCGCTCTCCTCCGACCCCACACACACAGAGACCGTCGCCTTCCTAAGCAGCCACTGTATTCCTCCGCCACAGGGCTCCAGGCGCGCCGCCTCCGACTGAGTAAATATCACCTGCGAACAGAGCTCCAGACAACGGTACAACCGTGACGAACATCAGTGACTGTCGAATCGCCGGAAAAAAAAGGCTTGAGATCTGAAAATCTGGGGTTGGGACTTTTTGTTGAGAATTAGGTTAAATCTAGGGACCTATTTGACATTTCATGAATTTAACTATATTTCAATTTAACCCCATGGTCAAATCTGTAAATAGTGAAAGTTAATAAAACAGGGGTTTTTATATATTTTTGGGCATATATATTAAATAACAAATAAATCATTTAATAAAATTAATATAAATTTGTAAATAATTTATAATAATAAGCAAGTTATATAATGAAATAATAAATGAAAATAAATTATTTAGGTTAATTAGATGTAAAATATAATAAATGAAAATATATTTTAATTATTTAGGTTAATTATATGTAAAATTATATCTATTAAAAATAGTTTTCGAGATACGCATGATAAATTATAAATTAGTGCACTTCATGTAACGGGATATTGCACTTTATAAAACAAAACGTTGAACTTCATAAAACGACACGTTGCACTTTATAACCGCATACCAATATTAATGTCAACGACCATAAATATAAAAAATAGAGCGACATAATACTTTACTATCCATCACATCATATATCCACGAAAAAGAAAAAAACACAATCCTGTTAAAATATCCAAAAATTTTAGTATTGCACTTTATATATCAATATATTACACTTTATACAACAATACATTGCACTTTATAACGCAACACGTTCCACATATTAAAATATCCAAACTTTAGTATTGCACTTTATATATCAATACTAGGGGTGGAATCGGTTCGGTTACCGAACCGATAAGCGTATACCGATACCGTACCGATAATGTCGGTAACCTCGGAAGCAAAACCGATACCGAACCGATTAAAGTCGGTTACCCGAAAATTCGGTAACCGAAAACTCGGTTTGGTTTCGGTTCGGTTTCGGTTTTATACCCAAAAAACCGAACCGATTTTGAGCACAAAAAAAAATTGCTAGTGTTTACTTTTCTCGTCATTTTTGTAATTTTTTTCACTTCTTACCAATTAAATACACACAAAAGACTCACAAATCCATTGAAGAATTAAAAAGCTTAAATTTAATATATAGAAGTTAATTTATATATTATTAGATTATGGTTTTTGTGGTAAACGCAACTAATAAAACAATATATTGCTAACATGCAAGAAATACAATTTGTGATACAACTTCAACTAACTTATCTAGTAACGGTGGTACGAGAATAGACTACAGTAACAGTAGCATGCATCTTCTTTAGAAGAAGTGAGACTGGTAAACCAACAATGTTCTGATTAGAAAGTGAATGAGGCGATGAGTAATGATATTTTTCTCGTCATTTTGAGATTTAGGTAGGATTGAGCCCTTATTTCAATTTTTGAACGCTAAACAACTAATCATTGTTTTAATATTTAAAAAAAAATCTTTGTTTTATTTTTTTTTTACCCTTATCGGTTCGGTATCGGTTTTACCGAACTCTTATGGGTTCAAACCGATACCGTACCGATAGTGATTCGGTAACCGGTAGTCGGTTACCGTTACAAGCGGTTCGGTATGGTTCGGTTTATTTTCCCGTCGGTTCGGTTTGGTTCGGTTCGGTTTTCGGTTAAAAAATGCCAGCCCTAATCAATACATTGCACTTTATACAGCAATATGTTGCACCTTATAACGCAACACATTCCACATATTAAAATTACAGTAATTCTAATGATTGATCGAATGATATTAGTTGGTTAATGTCGGATTTAGTTATTTTAAAATAAACAAGATAACCGAACATGCCAAACTATATGAAAAATATTACCGATTTCTTTTTATTTATTTATATTTTTTTATTATAAATGATACTATTTTGCTATCTATATTTTTTACGTATCGCGAGTGCACATTAGGGTTATACGGATTGCACATGAATGTCCCATAAATGTCTATAACCATAACAATAAAATCGTGCGTTTCCAGATGTTCAAATTTTTGTTGTTTCGGTCGGGTTCTGGCTTTAATAATAATAATAATAATAATAATAATAATAATAATAATAATAATAATAATAATAATAATGACACAACCGACCAAATTAAATAAAAATATTATATTTATATTTTACCTATATATATTCTTCATTTTGAACAACTAATAATATAAAATGAAAAAATTATAAACACTAAATATATTGTTATAAAAAGTATTTGCACTTCGAGTGCACGTTAGTGTTAGACGGATTGCACATTACTGATTGTCATATTGCACTATATCAACTGAAATAATATATTGTTGTACTTTTAATGTGCATTTTATCACATAATTATGTGCAATTTATGTAACATTATCATCCAATAATTAAACTTTTAGTATATTCCAAATTTGCCTCATGTGTCCAATTGAAATAAATTAAAACTCAAAAATTACAATTGAGCCCATATAATATATCAAATTTCCACAAATTAACCCCACAATTCCAAATCAAACCCATCCACCGTCCACCTCCGGCCACCCGTCCAGACGCCTCCGATATGGACACCTGTCGTCGTCTTCTTAGCCCAACACCCAACGCCGCCACCTCCCGCCGGTAGCAGATCGACAA
>BKCP01011959.1:1355940-1379217 GCA_008636005.1 Striga asiatica | reverse complement strand
GAAATGGATTTTGTGAAAGAAATAAGAATAGATCTAAACCATTGGATTTATCAAGTCAATAGTCATGATGAAATCAAACTTTGATCAATCACAAATGGCAGTATAACAAATTAACATACACATGGTGGTCAAATGTATACATTTGACCAATTAGTAAGAGTATCTTAGTTATTATAAATCAGTCCAACTCATAATGTGGGACCTACCATAAACCACCAACCCTAACTTCTCTCTCTCTCTCTCACACACATACACATACACACATTCACACCAAAAACATACAGTATATCTATCTCTCTCTCTCTGCACCTGCACATATTCACGATATACACACAAGCACACAGTGAGGGCGTCGACCACTTCGAACATCGCCGAGCCTCCAATCGCCAACACCATAGCTCGCCGCCGCCATCATCTCCGGCAGTCCAGTTGCCGCCTCCATATGCCATAGCCGCCATCACCTACGGCGCTCCGTCAAGAGCTCGTCGTCAGAGATCCATTGAGAGAGCTCGTCGGCGTCGACGGAGGAGAAACCATAGGTCATGGAGTCGCAGCCAGCTTCGGCGTCGGAACGTGGGCCGTGGGGTAGCCGTTGGGAAAATTGTTGGCTTAGGTCCCAGCGCCGGCCAAGTCGCAGTCACGAGGAGATCCGCTGGCAGGAGCAAGCATGTGATGTCAGACGGCAGAAGACAGCGGCGACTGCACGAAGATGAGGGAGACAGTTGGAACTCGGGTGGCGTTGGGTGACTGACGGTGGTACGCAGACGGCGTTTAGTGGAGGACGGCTTGACGTGGGTGGCGTCGAATGGCTAATAGCGGGACGCTGGAGGCGGTAGGCGGGTGGCTGAACAATGTTTGTTAGAGAGAATTGAAGAGATATTGAATTTATTTTTCTTTTGGATTTTTTTTTTTTNCTTATTTTTGGAAATTAGACAAGTAATAAGGACTTTGTTGCAATTTAATCGATAGAATCAAATTTTTTTTCTATATTATGTTAATGTGCATTCCTGTAATCACTAACTAGTACAGAGCCCGTACGATGCATGGGGTGCATAATTTTAAGGCTATTTATCCAGACTTATAATTATATACATGAATACAGAAAAATGTACGGGATATATTTATTTGAGGAATACTATATTATAAGATGCAATATTCAATAAAAGTATTATAATACGCAGGAAAATTGTACAATAAGATAGTATTCGACAAACAATCATTTATTATTAAAGACCTCCTTGTCCACAACATTATGAGTTTGATTTTTCATACAATAATAATAAGATTTTTTTGTAAAAAGATAAGAAAGAATTTTCAATCTACACAAACTTTAAACATTAGATGTATTTACGTAAATCAATGACTATATAGACAACTAAACCCTTAAATTTAGGCTTGACATCTACTTTATTTATGAGTGACGTAAAATAAGGATTTAATTTTGACCGATTAAATCTTTATTCATAGGCTTGACATATAAAACTGATTTGAAGGGATTTTCTTAACTAAACCGATGCTATGGGATAAAATAAATTTATACTTACCTTTGACTTTTCCGGCAAAGGTAAAAAAATCGGTTCTGATTTTTACCCCATAACAAATCTTTAATGTCAAGCCTATAAATACCAAAAAAAATTTGTAATTAATATCATTCTATTTCCAACAAGCATTAATTACCTTTGACTTTTCTGCCTACTATTTCTAGTAAATAGGATGACTTTTTATATAAGTATAGATTTCATATAAAGCAAAGACTGAGATCATAAAAAAGAATCCTAAAAACTGAAACAATATATGTGCATAATTTAAGGCCATTAAGAAATCGATCTCTAAATCAAATTTGATTTTCATAATATATTTTTTTATTTCGAATTCCATACAAAATAGAATTCTTTCCAACCAATAGATGTCATAGCAAATATTAGCTCTTAACTATTAGACTATTAGTACATACCGAGCAAATTGTGTACTGGTTTTAGAAAGTTAAAATGATTCATGTTAGGTAATTTTACATTTTATGCATGTTGAACAGTATGTTTTAAATATTGTTTCATAGAATGTAAAAGTGTATTATATTATTTTTATGAGATGTTGAATTTGAAAATTAATAGAATTTTTCTTCATAGGAATTTTAAATGTAACAATATTCTTTGGTATACACTACTAATAAAATCTATATTTAAAGTTTATATTTTTGTTTACCGGAAAAAATTCCTTAACTTAAGGAATCATATCTATACTTATATTAAAGGGGATACTATTTACCAAATTAAGTAGCCAGAAAAGTCAACAGCATTTATTGCATTACTATTTCCTTATTATACTATATAAAAGGATATTTTATTTACTACATTTACTATCCAGAAAAGTCAACTGCATTAAATGTCATTACTATTTTGGTATTATAATATTTTATTTATTTAATTGATTTATTTATTTATTTTATTTTAAAAAGGTAAGTATAATAAAAAGATTTTAATAATAAAAAATCAAATACCAAATAAAAATGTACACTTTGACTTATTTGATTATATTTGGTATTTGATTATACCAAATATATTCCTATTTAGTATATACATTAAATACTTACTAAAGTATTTATTTGTTTTATTTGTCAAAGTTAAGTATAGATTTGTTTATATTATCAAATCATAAAAAAAATATTAAATCCATATTTTAAAAAAAAAAATCATATAATTTTATAACAATTCTACTACACTATTTAACAATATTTTTTTTTTATTATATAATAAAATAATAATTAAATATTATATGGTGAACAACAATAAGTAAAACTGTTACTTTCTCTTATATCAAGGGATAAATTTATATGCTAAAATTAAATTTTTATTAGTATAAATGTTTTAGTGAGATAATATATTAATTATTTTACAAGCTAGCCCTAACATGCTCATATTTAATGTTTTAAAAGATGTAGAAAAAAAAACTTATAATAACTCTATTGTTTTTTAGACTTAAACGTTGATTAAAAGAGGTAAAAATTCTTAATTTTTTAGACTTAAACGTTGATTAACACCATAGATTGAGAGTTTATATTTAGTAAAATTCCTAATTGTAATAAAAAATTAATTTTTGCTATATTTTAGAATATCTTTAAGTTCATTATAAAATAAAAAAGAAAAAAAAAACTACAATGAAAAAAGCAAGTCAGCTATATATCGATTTGTTGTACTCCTCAAATCACATTCACAATTTGGCTACAAGGAAATGAAACTCATTGATTAAAATATTATTTTGTCAGTAGTCTTAATGTACAAGAGTCTTTAAGACTCCACTTGAATATTATAAAACTTTTATTGAACATTGTACAATTTCTTGCGTATTATAAACTTTTATTGAATATTGCATTTTATAATATAATATTCTCCAAATAAATATATCTCGTGCTTCGCACGGGTCACGTACTATATATATCCCGTACATTTTTCTTTATTCATGTATATAATTATAAGCCTGGATAAATAGCCTTAACATTGTGCACCCCGTGCATCGCACGAGCTCTGTACTAGTATCTTCAATCAGTCCACATCTATATACATTCTTCACAATTTTAAATCTTGAATTTGATGAGAATTCGTATCTAAGAGTGCAAAATATGGTTTAACAAATTATTTTTTTATTATTATTCCAGCCATACTTCTTTATACGATTTTTTTGTGAAAATACAAAAGTAAATTCTTAATTTTAAATCAGTCGTACATTAAAGAGTACAAATTTGTTGAAATTACAAAAGTAGTTTTTTACTTTTAAACAGACGTAAATTTAAATCAGTCATAAAAAAGTAATATTTGTTTACCATTTAAATATTAAATCAGCCGTAATTAATGTTGTTTGTTTTAGTTGCCACGATTTTCTCCAAACTAAATTAACAACTGCCATGATTTAAGGACAACATTTAATGCTGCTTTATTTTTAGGAGACGTTAAATGTATTTGGCGGGAAAAAACTTGCTAAAAGTGTTAAATGGTTAATCTTTTAATATATTGATAGATATGCATTAAGATAGTCATATCGGCCGTTTAAACGATTTAACCAAAATAACCGAATTAAATTATTATGTATACTTATAATATTGTAGTCAGTATTTTAAAATTGAAAGAAAATATAGATAATCGTCAAGAATATAAAATTTCTAACTATATATTTTAGTTTGGACGCTCAACCGCTAATGTGCAATCTAATAGTCATTTATGTGCAAATTGTCTAACAATATTGTACACTCGCAACACATAAAAATGTATGAATAATGATAATAATAACAATCAACAATAACAATAATAATTTATATAGTTTGCTTTGAAACTTTATATTGCGGTTCGATAATGTGCAATCTGACCATCACTAATGTGCAATCCGTCTAACACTGGTGTGCATTCCTTTTAGCATTAATTATTGTGTAGTCTATTGAGCGATTATTTTATATGCATTCTCAATTTTAGAAAGCGTTAATAGTGTGTACTTCGATCAACATTATTTCGCATTTATCATATAAATTATAAAATAAAAATATATTTATTCAGAGCATCTTAATTACTATTGTGTATTATACAATGCAAAATATTTTTAGGTGAATTGAAATAATTTGGTTATTTGGTTGGTTAAAATTAATTTATTATTTATATTACAATAACATATTTTATATTTTAATATTTTTATTAAATGCTTTATATTATTTTGGGTTTAAAATACATAATTATTTATGTATAAAATATATATACCAAATAATATATTTTTATATATTTTATGTAAATTATGAATTTGACCCATGGACTAAATAATAACATCGTTAAACCTTTTCAAAATTACAGATTGACCCCAGGTGTTTATCTGCAATTATATAGAACTCTTAAAATTGCAAATCAGTCATTTTGACATATCAAATTTCCCAAATAAGGTCCCTATCTCCAAAATGTTTTTCAGCCGTCTCTAATGTCGGCACCGGCAACCGCTCCCGCCCAGCCCCAAAACGACAATGGATTTCGATGGGTTGCCGCCATTCCTCAACATTGACGACGGAGTCGACGGCATGGAGAATCGGGACACCTCGAGAAAATAGAGCCGCCGCGGCTCAAAGACGTTGGCCTCGATGCGCGTTGTTGTCGGAGATCGATTAGTGCCTTCTTCGATCGGCGGCGTGTGGCAGTCTTCTTGGATGGAATCGGCTGCAAGTGTCGGACGGAGGTCGAAATCTGTTTCTCACAACCGAAGGCGACAAGTGTGTGTAGTTTTTAGCTGAGTACGGTATAAATTCTGACCTCGGGTCGTGTCTCTCGAGGAAGGTTGTTCGGAGCTTCGTTTACTATCTAGTCGTCAATTTACAAAACCAAAAATATGATCCTAAACATGCTACTCGCTTGATTGTGGGTTCAATTGAACTAAATATTGAATGCAATTGAAGAAAGGTGAGAGTTTGGAAGAAAGATTGGTACTTTGGTTGCACGGAGTCTCCTTGACTTGACGAAAATGAAATTAACAAAGATAAACATGCTAGCAATAAGATCCTAGGTAGATAAAGTGAGCCTTTTAACTAAATAATCACGCTTTAACAAAGTCGAAACTTTTATTACAAGATAGGCACAAATTTAGCTCTTAACACTCAAGCATGCAAGAAAAATAAAATAAAGTCCTAAATCGAGCATCAACATAAGATTTCAGACAAAAAACAAATTCAAAGTAATAAGCCGTAATCAAGGTACTTACACTCCTATTGCAAGCTCGGACGAAAATAATGCGTAAAGATCGAATCCTGGATAAAAATAAAGTCGCCAATAAAGTCGTCGGAAAATACTAAGTCTTAGACCTCCAAACCAAAGAATAAAACATAAAAGAGAGAAAAATAGCTAATTTCCCAACTAAAAAGTTGGGAAATGAGGGTGGTGTCCTAAAAAAACAAAGCAACAAGTCTGTTTATAGTCACACCACAAACACCACTAGAAACATACACATTTAATTAGAGGCACTCGCTTGGTAGCGAACGAATTCGCTAGGCGAACTAGCTATGCATGCTTGGAGACACTCGCTTGGTGAAGAACTGGTTCGCTAGGCGAACTAGTGTGTTTGAATTCGCTCGCCAGTGAAAGTATTCGCTAGGCGGAGTGGTGTGCCTAAACTCGCTAGCCGACGAAAGTGTTCGCTAGGCGAACGGGCTACTCTCGCGTACATCATCGACAATGGCTCCGAATGGCTTGGAAATAGCTCGGATTAGCTCGAAATTGCTCTATTCTGATATGTGCTCGACTTTTGCTCATGTTCTCGTGACTCGGCTCGACTATTCTCCTTCAACCTCTAAAATGGACTTTTGCACCAAAAGATACGAGAAAACTACGCCAAAATAGAAAAACACAAAACAAGAGAAAAATACACGAAACGACCTAGAATGAACCGGTTAAAAAGAAAAACAACCTAGAACGTGCCAACTAAACACAAAAATCACATAAAAATAACCATAAAAACACACAAAACAACAAGCGCGGATATGTGCGGTCAACTGTGCATGTGTTGTGCTTGTGACGGAGGAAATGATGGGAATTTGCAGAGGAGGTTCGCCGGCGGCTGTGGAGGCATGACAGAGGTAGAGCCGTGGTGGCGGCGACAGCGTGACGATTGCGGCGGCGACTATGGATGGCTGAAGGTTCTGCCGACGAATGTGTATGTTCCGCTGACGAGTGTGTGTTGTGTGTGTGTGTGTCGCGTTCGTGTCTATATATTGTGTGGGTGAGAGAGAGGGTGAGTTGGGTGAGAGATGGGGTATGCGGAATGAGAACAGTTTAATTGGGGTTAGGCCCACTAATGTTATGTATAGTTGGTGTGTGAGCAAATGTCCATAATACCCTTAAAAATGGTATAATTTTGACTTTTTTTCATCCATTAGATCATCCGATCTAATGGCTATGATCTATTCTTATTTGTTTCACTGAGCATACTTCTTACTTGAACCCACTCTCTATGTATATATTTCAAATCGGATTCAACAGAAAATGAGAATATAGACTATAAGAGATTTTCATAATCCCAAACTTCTTTTTTATCATGTACATTTAAAAGAAAAGAGTATATCCCAAATTAACATTGGAATTCTCAAATCTCAACAATCGGAAACGTTGATTTATGAAAAAACGAGTATCTCAATATATGGTTGGATTCAAAAATTCCAACAATTTTTTAATTGATAATCATCCGAAATGGTTAGTTTTAACATATCAGATTTAAAAAAGAAAGGACACAAAAATTTTTGGGAATCAAATTTGTAACATTCATTTTTACAGTTTAAAAAAAATTATAGATCTAAGAGATAAGGATAAAATATTATCGGAAAAAATTTTATAACCACCAGAATTGAAGAAAAAATCAAGCCTTGGTATATTATTAGGATATGATCTGATTTACACCAAAATCCGCAAAAAAAATTAAATCAAGTAATAAGCTTATATTCATGTAAATCCACATTTTAGAAAATTACGAAAATAAGTGTAAATAAATGCACCAAAAATTTATTTATAAATAAGGTCACACCCACAGTCAAATAAAATGCAATACTCATCAAAAATAAAAAAATAAAAAATTCACACATTCCAAATAAAGTCATGGATCAACCTTTTGGTCTAATCAAAGATCTTAAATAAAATACGAGGGTCATCTTGAAACTTCCAGTAACATCTTTAATATGACGTTTGATAGCTTTGACCAAAGTTATTTAGAGATAGTTTTCAACGATAGTGAGTTAGTAGTCTTCACTATGTGATTCAATAGTAGTGTCAATATTTATTATATTATTTTATTTTGTATTGCCTTTTTTATAGGATGAAGGCATAAATGGATTAATTTGTGGCGCTAACAATCTAAAGATGAGTGACAAGTTTGAGAGTGTGGATACTAGTTAGAAGTAACATTGGAAAATACGATCTACCATCACAAAGTTCAAACTCATTATTTATGGGAAGACCAAAACGTTGGAGTATCCTACCTATTTTCCAATGTTTTGTTTTGATTTGGTTTGGTTAATTTTGAAAAAGGTTTTCTGGTTAATTGTTAGTGGGTATATTAAAATAATATTTAAAATAAAATAATTAAAGTTGATTTGATGTAAGTAGTAGATAGATGATTTGAAGTGATGGTTAGTTAAAATAATGTGAGTGGATGAATAGTGAATTAAGGTTGATGTGGTGTGTGTTTGATTGATTGATATTATTTTCTGATACCTCTCGATCATTTCATGATGATAGTGGGGTTGAGTTAAAGTTGAGTTAAAATGTTGGATTTTTTTTTTGAGATTTTTTGTATCCAAACATACTCGTAGCTTTTCAAAAGCAAATGATTGTGTTTTCAATTTTATTTTCAAATATGTAGACATACATGTGATTTTTTTTATTCTAATTCTCTACGTGTTATATTGTTAACATATATCTCATCATCTAATATTATAATCATCACTGAATATTGCTTCCCTTTGACTCGCAAGTGTTATGCACTATTAGTAACAACAATAAATTATGTGGGTCACTCCAGGTAAGATAAGAAAAGACAGATAACTCCGGTAGTTACGTTAGGCATCTTTAGACGAAAGAGTGGTCTTTTAGGATTGGTCCAGTTTTTGGCGACTTTCACTTTCAACCCGATTCAGCGCCCAATTCGGAGGGGAGGCTTGATTTAATTGAGGACCATACTTTAGAAGCGAAGCGAACTTGAAAGGTGGAGCTTGAGCTGCCCAAAAAGAGAGATTTTTTTCATTAAGAAAAAGAAAGCAACCAAACAGGTGTGTGTGAAGCCTAATCTAGCATGGAGAAAGGCAATACTCGACTGAAAGGAAGAGTTTCAAGGATGCTCGACCGATAGGGAGAGGAAGGAGGGGTATGTAAGGTGAACCTTCCTTATATTGGTTAGGAGGTGGAAAAAATAGTGGAAAATCAAACAATTATACAATATTTGCCTTATGTAACACGTTGGGATTATTTAGCTACTTTGTTCACATTACTTTTTATTTGCCATATCTTCCAATCAATATTATTCAATCAACTAAATATAAATTAGCGTGCATTAACATCACACTCTATTACTTTATAAAATATAGCAAATGTTTTTATGAAGTACTATATTAATAAACCCGCACAAAGTGCGAAAAGAAAGCAACCAAAAGCTGAATAGTACAACCAAAGGCCAAAAACTGAGAGGCAGATCCAGAGATCGCCTAGAACCGTCGAGCAATGCTAGAATGACAAACTCACAACTACACTAAAACAACTACCACAACAAAAAATTAAACAACTAAAAAGATCCCAACAGGATAATGTCCGAATGTAGGATCCCAACAAGATAATAAATTTATACTCTGGGATCACATAGCACAAAAACATAGAAAACAAATTAAGACGAAGGTTCCTAAAATCACACAAAACAAACACTGAAAAGACAATAAAAAACATACGAGCCCTCCCTCTTCAGCAAATCCTAATCAGACTAGCAACAACCAAATCAACCCAAGGGGATCCCACAGCATGAGAAGAGCGACCCCTCCACTGCCAAACTGCCTAGCTGAATCGAAACTCATACCACGAATCCCACCCAAAGCCAATTCTCCCAACGCCAGAAAACACCGAGAAAGCTCCCAACACCGCCAGACCGAGCCCCCTAACACCACTAGCGGACTCCGAAAGAACAGTGAGCACCTCGGAACCCAAAGAATCGGGGAAAGAGGAGCTGTCTCAACACCGCAGCCCCAGCCCCACCATCTCGAAGGCACAAAGACGCCACAGCCACCAAAGAACCCATCCCCGAACCGCACGCACCAAAGCCTGCCTCCCCACATTAAGCCGCAGCCACAGAGCTCCGCCAAACTTCGGAGAGAACAGAGAAAGCACAGAGTACCACCAGTTGCAGGCAAAAGAAAACCGAGACAGGAGCAGCAAGAAGATGAGACATACCCTCAATCGAGACCGGCGAAACCAAATTCCGACCCGTCGTCAAGCTCGCCGCCTACAACCACCATTCCGCCGGCGAAAAGGAACAGTGCAGACCGACCGGCCCCACCTCGGCGACCAGCAAAACGAACCAAAAAGTCCATCCGAGCCGTCGAAGGCGAGTTCGGAGAGGCTTGAGAAGCCCATGACGCTCTGACCCAAGAAGATGAACAGCCAGAGCCGCACTCGACCCTAATCCATCACACCACGACCCATGGACCCTCCACCGCACCGAGTAGGCCTGCGATCGCAAACCCTAATCCATCTGCCGGAGAAGGAGAAATTGGATTTGGCGACCACAAAAGCCACCGGCACCCATGGCGAGCTGAGTCGCGGCATCTGGGAAGGGCAGGGCGGCGAGGGGACGGCTACCAGCAAGGCGGAAGGCCGAGAGGAAGGCGGCGATTTGCGGATTTGGGATCGACGAGAGAGAAGATTTGGGGATCGGCTTTTTAGAGAGAGATGGGATACATCATAATAATGTTCAATTATTGGTATTCTTTATTTCATTCGGTATATTTATGTAAAACATATATTTTATAAGATAATTAGTACCACTAGTACAGTCTCCATGCGATGCACGGAGGTATTATCTCGGTCTTTTTTATAAGAAATGTTCAGTTAAAATTCAAAATACTTACTAAATGAAAGATTATGCCATTAATAATAAATAAATTAATAAATACAATGATAATAAATCTATATATTATTGAACTCTTCCTTATATACAACGTTCATGGTTTGATTCTTTGGCACGTCATAGTCGTCACAAATTAGGACTTTCAAACTCATTTCTGTTTGTGACACGGGAGACAACAACATACAATTGACCATTACTAAACACTAGCTTCTTAATAAATAAGGCCACATGCGATAATGATTGTTCCTGACTCTTATTTATAGTCATGGCGTAAGAAAACATAATGGGAAACAATCAATCTAATAACATCTACAAAAATATAAGAAAATGCATCATATTGAAATGTATAACATATAAAATTATTACAAATTTTAAATTTTAAAAAAAATCGAAATAAGAAATAAACAAAAAAATTATAACGTACCAAACAACATGGTTTCATCAATGTTACGAACATCCATTAAAGTTAGAAAGTTCCTAAAGTCAAAGCGATACATAGAAAAATCACCTCTCCATTTGATAAATCACCCCTCCATATATTTGATAATCTTGGTTTGACCATTGATAATGATCTTCTTTTTTCCTATCGTTGATTTATGGATGCCAATATTGCTTTCCACTTGATAGTATGTCAAGATATAAGCGCCACCTTCTTCAATATCACCGATGACTTTTTGGATATTGACAGGTCGAATTATGCCAGTAATTCGTCCTCCCTAAAACATTTCATAATGAATAATTCAATAAATAAATTATAAAAGATGTTGCATAAAATGATGCATTTAAATAATAATAAAAGAATATATTACCTCAAAATCATGAAAGATAATCTCAAGAACATTTCGGTATTGCGTACAACTTCAACTCGTTGGAACATCCTAATTATGCGTAGCTTGATTGGTGGCTTATTGGATCTTTTGATATCCTTGATTACTCCAAAATCCGAAGCCATTTTCAATGGTGATGTAAAAGCTTGTAGAAAAAGTTGTTTTGTGGGATGTGTTGGATGTAGAATACTTTTTGTTCAACATTGGTGATGTTTATATAGTTATGTGTATATGCCATATGTCTGGAAAATAAAAAAATATTTACGTAAGGTATTTAATATGTCCGATCCGATTTTTTTTATTGTGATTATGATTGACTTCTAAAAATATGTATTATCGGTTTTGTTAAAAAAAAAAAAATGTGGAACGTGATTCACTTGTGAGGGACGAACGAATATTTAGAAGATTATGTAGTAAAAAATAATGGAGTTTGTTACAATGAAATTTGGTAAGACTTTTTTGGATAGATTGAATAATAATATTTTTATTTTGATATTTTTCTATTTATTTGGACAAATCCAAAACTTTAATTTACGAAATTATAATCTTCAATTTTTGAAACGTGTAAAATTTTCTAAGATAACTTTTATAAAACAAAATGTGATCAAATCATAATTGATTTTTATGCCTCAATATTCCAAATCAAACTTTACAAATATGATATGATTATTTACTATTAATATTTTATTTTTTCAAACGTCTGATTCTCTTAGGTTTATATGAAACAAAGTTCAATCAAATTAAAATTGATTTTTATGCCCACACTAAAACTTTATCAATATGATATTTTATTTTATTTTTTTGTTCAAATCCACAACTCAAATTTTCGACTTATCATATTTTCGAGAGAGGAAAAAAAAAATAGAAACAAAAAATTATCAAACCTTATCAATAATGAAGATACGTGTTTCCAAGAAAAGCTAACAAAATCCCGTGGTTACCAAAATCCTATCAAATTAGTTAACAAAATCCCATTAAATTGGTTAACAATATTGGAACGCATTTTGTTAGGAAAGATTTACGTAATTTATCTATCTAATAAATATCATATTAACGTGTGGGCCCAGTGATATTAATTTAGTATAGCATCCATTATATCGGAATAATTTTTTGTTTGATTTATAACATTAATTTGAATGGGAAAAAAATCCGTAATTGTTGAGATGTCTCAATTCAAAATCTCAATTTTTTGCCATAAGAATCTTAAAATTTGTTACCAATAAAAATAGATTCTCATGGGATTAATACTTAAAATGAATTAAATTTTGGTATAAGAATCTCCAAATTTGTTACCATAAGAATCTTCAATTTGTTACCATAAGAATCCCATAAAAATCTCCTATAGATTGGAGTTTATCAATATTTAGTATAGCATCTATTATTCTCGGAATAATTTTTTGTTTGATTTACAACATGAATTTGAAGGGGAAAAAATCCGAAATTGTTAGGATATCTCAATTCAAAATCTCAATTTTTTTGCATAAGAATCTCCAATTTGTTACCATAAGAATCCCATAGAAATCTCCTATGAGATTGGAGTTTATCAATATTTGGTATAACATTCATTATTTTTGGAATAATTTTTTGTTTGATTTACAACATTAATTTGAATGGGAAAAAATCCGTAATTGTTGGAATATCTCAATGCAAAATCTCAATTTTTTGACATAACAATCTTCAAATTTGTTACCAATAAAAGTAGATTCCTAAGGGATTAATATTTAAAATGAATTAAATTTTGGTATAAGAATCTCCAAATTTGTTGTCATAAAAATCTCCAATTTTTTTGGGATATCTCAATTAAGTTTGTTACCATAAAAATCTCCAAATTTGTTACAATAAAAATCTCAATTTTTTTGGTACATGTGTTTTTTCCTAAATTTCCACTAATAGTAAGTCAAACCATTTATTTTTTTAGTCAAACTTTCTATAAAAGTAATTTTCCAACAACTTCTTTATATTACTAAAGATTTGTAATTTTTTTAATTTAGTTTAATAAATAAATATAAAAAAATTTAAAATTTAAATTTAAATTAATATGTGCGATATGAATGTCAAAAGGAGATTGATTTGATATATAAAATGATAACAAATAAAAAATTATTAAGTTTTATAATGTTATGAAGAAACAAATTAATGTTATCTAATATATTAAATAAATTAGGATGGGAAAGGCAATTATTTCTAATATAACATTTTATTTTAATGGAATGATAAAGTATTATGGTATTTTCAATCGACAAAATCAAGCTGATGAAGTTCCAATACAAAACACAAGTATGTGCCAATAAATGTAAAAAAACTATTCAAAATATTAAAGGGCTGGCCCTGGGGTAGGGTAGGCCGGACGATCGCCCAGGGGCCACTATCATATATTTTTTGATATATTTATATATAGAGTTAGGATCATATGAGAATGGTAGATAGTGAAAGAAATAAGAATAAATTTAAACCATTAGATTCATCATGTCAACGATCATGATCAAGTCAAAATTTAGTCAATCATTAATGGTAATATGGTAATTTAACATACATATTATTTTCAAATATACATATTAACCACTAATTAGGGGTAAATTTGACATTGCACACACCAATGGGTCCCACCATAACCTACCCACCCGTCACCCCATTTACTCTCTTTGTCTCTCACTATTACACACATTGTACACACATATATATCACACACACACACACACCCGTCTATTGCCTCTTCAGATTCGGCCACCGCCGCACGTCAGCAGCGTGGTCAGCCACACCGCCGCCACCAGTGTGTCGCCGTCGCCGTTCATCGCCTCCGCCAGTCCAGAATGCAGCCTCCTCCATCACCGCACTTCAGCCGCGTTCTCAACCCCGTCGCCGTCAAACACATTATCAGGTCCGTCGGCCACGTCTCCTCCGTCATCACCCCACCGGGCAGCCATCGCCGCCTTCAGTCTGTGGTGTAGACATTCACCGGCGCATCTTGCAGGCGGCCAAATCCGGCACCAACCAACACAAATCTCGCGGCGCCCGACCCGAAGACTGCCAAATATGCCGATTTGCAGGCGGATCTCAGATCTTCTCGCCGTAACCAGTAAGCTTATCCTCATCTCAAATTCAGGACCAAGGCAAAGGCCATACTTGAGTAAAGATTGGCTTGGTGTTCATTCTACCCACGGAGCCGACCACAAGGACGGGTCTTAGTCGCCGGAGGTCCGTTCACCGGGAAGGCTATCGGAGGTTGGGACTGAAATTGGGTGGAATGTAAAGTCAGATTTGAGATTTGGATTTTGGACCTTTTGTTGAAAATTTGACATTCTATAGGGGCTCATTTGTAATTTTAAGATTTTTAATATATCACAATTTGGTTTATGGTTAAATATGTAATTTATTAAAATCTAATAATTTCATATTACTGTTCAAAGCACTGCACATCACTGTTCATTATATTGCACATCAACAATAAATAAATTGCACAATAGCGTGTATGTATATGCACATTAAAAACAAAAAAGAATTACAATTTTATCAACGCGCTACAGAATATCCAATATTGTTTATCGATTGGTTCCGCTGAACTGACCCACTGGAACGTTAAAATTGAAATAATCGAGTTGAACATTTGAAAAATTTGAATCGACCGAACTCTTTTAAAAAATCGAATTAAAATCGAACTGAAGTACTTGGTTCATTCGGTCGGCTAACCGACTCGAACTGAAAAAATTAGTTCGGTTAGTATTCTTTGTTAGTGTGTAATCATAGTCATTAATTTAAATTTCGTTCAACACTAATGTACACCCACTATAATAATAATAATAATAATAATGATAATAATAATAATAATAATTTTATATTTTCCGATTGCCGCTAACAAAATTTTTGTCCCAAATCAAGTTATTTGTATTAAAATTATATTTAATATATTAACAATTTTATTTACTATTTTTATATGTTTTTAGTTGAAAGTTTTTAGTACGGCCGGTTTCGATATCTAATGTGCAATCTGATAGTTCTGATAAAGTGCATCGTGTTGTTTTGTAAAATGCAACATGTTGTTTTATAAAGTGCAACATGTTGATTTAAAAAGTGAAATACTATAATTTTGGTATGTTATCATGCTTGTGTTTTGTGTGGATAAACGATATTATTGATGTTAAAGTATCATGCATATTTGTTTCTTAAATTTATTTTATGTGGTATTGTGGAGGGAGATATTGAAGTTAATTGTGGAGCATGTTGATAAAGTGCAACGTGTTGTTTTATAAAGTGCAATGTGTTGTTTTATAAAGTGCATCATGTTGATAAATAAAGTGTATTATCTTTAATATACGTATTTAATATTTTATATTATTTTTTGTTGAAAAGACGTAGTTATAAAATATCGAAATCAATAATATGCATTTTCTTAGACAATAACGTGCGTATCGTTTGCCGTTATGGTGCAACTCATTGATCATGTATTTTTTTAATGTATATTTCAATTTTAAAAAATATGAATATTATGTATTTCAATTAACATTATTTTGCATTTATCAAATTGTTTATATAATAAAATCTTATTTAGTATTTATATTTGTATTTAATATTTTTTATAATTGTTTATTGTAAGAAACTAACATGTATTCTATAAAATTATTGTAAAAAATTAACATGTATTCTATAAAATATAAAAATGTTATTTTATATTTTTATATTTTATATAAAAATTAACGTGTATAGTGCGCAGACTATACACTAACGTGCTATCTCACGTGCATTATTGTGCAATCCATTTAATTGTATTGTGCATTATGGGATAGTGTATGTTTTAATTTCTATCCGCATCCTATAAGATGTGTATTGTATCTATTATAATTGTGGATTTATTAAGTTTTTATTAAATTACAAATTTTCCCAAAAAATAAATTTCAATATAATCAATATTTATAAAATTACACATTGAACCTTTTGTTTTATCAAATTTTCGAATTATTTCCCCAATCCTAATTTTAGAAACAAACCCAATGTCTGAACTATGGGTTAATTTTTCTCAATTCAGATCTCATCGAATGACTCAGTACAGGAGGACTGGAGATATTCAGGCGACATTGGTCGAGTCGGCGCCGGCGGAGAGGCCGCATCAGCAGAGTTTGAGGCGGCCGGCGAACGCGGGGTAATGCGGGGGAGTTCGATCTGTCGGACGACAGGTCCGGACGGCGTTTCTCCCGTCAGTGTCTAGGGCGGACCACGCCGGGACGATGGATGAGACGAGATCCCTTCGCTATGCCTCTGCGAGACGTCAAGTGCAGGGGAGGCGCTCGACTGTGTCTGGCTCGCCGGCGACCTCGGTCTCCAAGCAAGCAGATGATTGATGAATTCGAGGTGGTGCGGCCTTGTGGTGGGTGTGTATGGCGGCGGAATGGACAGCGGCCACAGTGACATCTACGGCGAGCAGGTGCGGCGGCTGGTGTCGGAAAGCGGCAACGAGAAGATACTGCGGCGGATATGTGACGGAGGAGGGTCGGTGTCTGTTACTTTCGGTTGTCGTGCGCCGACGGGAGGTTGGAGAAGAGAGGGACGACAGGCTGTGTGTGTATTTGTGTGTGCAGGTGTGTGTACTGCATGTGTGTGTGTGGTGCTGTGTGTGTGTGAGAGAGATGAGTGGGTGGAATGGTGAGTTACGTATGAGAACATTTGTTTATAATTTTTTTTTGTTTGGATTTTTTTTGTTTGGTTTGGTTAATTTTGAAAAAGGTGGTATGATTAGTTGTTAGTGGGTATATTAAAATAATATTTAAAATAAAATAATTAAAATTGATTGGATGTAAAAGTAGGAAAGAGAGATTTGAAGTGATTGTTAGTTAAAATAATGTGACTGGATGAATAGTGAATTAAGGTTGATGTGGTGTGTATGAATGATTGAGTGATATTATTTAATTATATTGATAATTTTGATGATAGTGTGTTGGGTTAAAGTTGAGTTAAAAAAGTGGTTGAGTTAAAATGTTGGAAAATTTTGAAAAAAAATTCCATAAACAAACATGCTCGTAATTATTGGGAGTGGGTGATTGGTTCGTTAATGAGGTGGGACCCATTGATTTGGTGGATGAATATATAAATTACCACAATACCCTTAATAAATGTATAATTTTAGTTTTTTTATAGCCATTAGATCATCCGATCTAATGACTATGATTTATTCTTATTTCTTTCACTGAGCACCATTGTCGCTGGAGCGTGGCCCTATATATATATAGGGTCACGCTGCGGTGAGAATGGTGCTCAGTGAGAGAAATAAGAATACATCATATCCGTTGGATCGCATGATCCAACAGCATATAAAAAAGCTAAAAATATATCTTAATTAAGGACATTGCAGTAATTTTTCATGCTACATTCAAACTGATGGACCCCACTCCACCTTAAATACACATGCCACCTACCACCTACCCAACCACCCAGCACCTCTCTCTCTCTTTGAATCCTCTCTCTCCCCCGTCACTCTCTCTCCCTCTCTCTCAATTACACACACACCCCACACACCACCGACACACACACCACACCACGCAGTAACGAGGCGGCCTCCACCACAGCCATAGGTCGGCTCCCGCCATCGCCGGCAACCACACCCTATGCCGCCGCCGCCAGTGCCACCACCGCGATGGGCTTCCTCCACCACTCACACACACAGAATGTACACAGGCACACACACACTCGACGCACACATTCCGACCAGCGACTCAGCGACCATCTCCGGCGACTCAGCAGCCATATCCGGCGTCTCAGAGACCATCTCCGGCGCCGCTCACGGTAGACGTCCACTCGCCTCTCGCAGACAACCACCACCGGCCGCCACCGTCGAGACCCGCCGTCAGCCGCCGCGGGAAGAGGTCCAGTCCCAACAGCCGAGCAATGGCAACTGACCGGACAGATTCATGAAATTCAAAAATAAAAATATTTTTCTGATTTCCAGGGCATTCATTTGAGAATTAGATTAACTCAAAGGACAACATTGCAATTTAGGAAATTTGAATATATTTCAATTTAACCCATGGGCCAAATCTGTAATTTAAAAAAATTATATAAATATATTATTTGTTATATGCATTTTTTTATACATGTGTGTTATGTATATTCAACAAAAAAAAAAATATAAAAATATTACATAAACCTTTTAACATTATTTATATATTATATTTTCAATAAAAATATAATAATAAATATAAAATAAAATATTAAAACACTAAATATATTTTTATGAAAAAAATAGATACAATTCGAATGCACATTAGTGTAGACAGATTGCACATTAGTGACCAATAGATCGCACATTATCGAATTTGGTATTTAATATATTACGTATTTTCAACCAAAAAATATTATAAAATATAGAATACAAATATTATATTTTGTTATAATATAAATAATAAATTATTTTGATTATTTATGTTAATTCAATTAACATGTCAAAATAAATCAATTATGCTATCCCTAACCACAATTCTCTTTTAATCTAATTCTCAAAGACTAGTCTAATATGTTGCTCTAACATCTGACTCCCATTCCTTCTACGTGTCTTGAAAAGACTTTCGCCGGTAGGCTCTTCGTAAAAGGATCTGCTAGGTTGTCCTCTGATTGTATCTTGGCAACAACGACTTCGCCTCGTCAAACGATCTCTCGTATCAGGTGGTACTTGTGCTCTATGTGTTTACTCGCTTTATGAGTCCGTGGCTCCTTCGAATTTGCTACTGCCCCACTGTTATCACAGAATATTGTAATTGCAGCGGGCAAACTCCGCACCACGTCAAGGTCGAGGAGAAAATTCCTGAGCCAGACAGCTTCTTTCGCTGCCTCTGAGGCTCGCACATTAATAATTTCTAGATTGCACATTATATTTGTTTATATAGAATATTACTTTCTTAATAAAAATTTAATATAAAATTTTAAATAAAAAATATTACAACAACCAATATGTTTTTATAATACAAATAATATTTTTTTTATTATTCCGGTTTCGACATTGTCTCGTTAGATTAAGCCAAACCGACCAATAATTCGACTTTTTAATAACTATGTAGTTTTATAAAAATTTAACAGTTTTATAATGTGCTCGTAAATTCACAATATCATGCATATCGTGTATTGTTAATGTGCAATATATTGAACTTTTGATAAATTACAAAACCTTCCCACTCTTAAAATATAATCTAATAGAAGTTCTAAAATTGCAAAAAAAGCCCCTATAGATTGTCTAATTTCCTCCAAAAAGCCCCAACACCCACAAAGTAAAAAAAAATAAAAAAAACCAGAAAAATTCTAAAATCACACACACACACACACACACACAGAATACACACACACACGCAGTCGGCTGCAGCCAGCAGCCGGAATCTCGCCGCCTTCAGTCCCATCTCCCAGCCACCTTGTCTGGCCGCCGCCGCCGTACCTCACAACTTGGAAACAAGAACCAGTCGCCGGAAAGGAGCTCTGACAGGGAATGTCGGGCCCCGCCCGCCGTCGACCACCTTGCACGGCCGACTTGTCCGGGCAGAGCCGCCGGAAAGGAGCTTTTTAGTGATTTTTTTTTTCGGTTGATTCCCGGCCGACGGTCTGCTGCATTGTGCGGCGGGAGGCTGGTAGTAGATGGCCATGGATGACGATGGCAGGAGGCTGGTTGCAGTGGCGAAGCCTTTTCCAGCAGTGTTCGTCGAAGGAGAAACACGACTGGCCGGCGTGAAGCTTGGACGGAGGCTGACCGGCGGTTGTCTGCGGTGGAATGGACCATCGTGTTTATGGCGGACGACGGCTGACTCTGGTGGTGACCGGAGGAGCTGCGTCGGACGTCGGAGATGGCGGCGGGTGGTGGCGAGCTTCATTTTCCGATGGGGGAACTGAGGAGACGAGATTCAATAATGAAGATGAGTGTGTGGGTGTATGTGAGAGAGAAATTGAAGATTGGTGGAGTGGAGGTGGGGCCCGCATGTAATGTGAATGCAAATAGGTAATTACCACTTTATCCTTAGTTAATGGTTAAATGTGTACATTTGACCATGAAGTGTCTATTTATTTACGAAATTGCCATTATTTATTAACACCAATATTCAAATTTTGACTTAATCTTGATCATTGATACATTAAATCCAAAGGTGTATAATTATTCTTATTTCTTTCATTATCTACCATTCTCATGTGATCCTAACTCTATATATATATATATATATATATATATATATATAGGGGTTGGTTCAAATAAAAACTATGTCTGGTGTGAGAACCGTGAGAACCATATTTGATGCTACTTTTAATTGTGTATGATGCTATTTTTAATATTACATGGTGCTATCATTTTCATAAATGCTAATAAAAATTTGTTGCTATTTTTAATCAAATACATCCTAGTTAAAAATAGCACTAAAACACAATTAATCATAGCACTACATACAATTAAAAATAGCGCTTCTCAAACATGTTGAATATAAAAATAATCTTATTTTTGTACACAATGGTTTTCATATTTCTTTCACCTGATAATTTGTATGAAAAAATAATTTGTAGTTATTATTAGTGAAATTAATAACTTTTTACATATTTTCTCTTATTCTTTTAATGATTTGTTTAATTTTTTTTCTTTCTTGAATACAAAAAATGTTATTTTATTATTGTCCAATTTAATTATGTTACTGATAGTCAATAAAAGAGTCAAGTGCAGTCAACTCATTCTCATTTTGGGACGAGTTTAAATATAAAAATAAAACTAATACTTTTCAATAAAGAAATTTATATAATTTATACATGTCTATTATGTATACCATTAAACTTAGTTATTTATGAAAGTTTAGAGTTTTGAGTGTTTAGTTTTTTCTTTGAATGAAAATGATTATTTCTTTTCTTTCTTTTTTTTTGTGATGCTTAAGAAATTTCTCAAATATACAAAATTTAGCTATATTTTTATTTTCAATTTCACTTATTTTATTATGGCGAGTTACAATTACATTATATATTTTTTTATTTATTAACTTAAAAAAAATAAAAATAATTAAATGCAACTTTTAGCACATTTCGCCCAAAGCCTTATAATGTTGAGGACCGACTCTGAATATTAGTTACAAAATCTGATCATCTATCAAGATGCTGTTATTACTAGCTAAAAAATAAAAATAAAAATCAATATTGTTTATATATATTTCTTAAAACAATAAAAGAGGTAACCACAATATTTAATATTGGAATTAAAATAATGAAAGTTTATTAACTTAAAAAATATATACAAATACATATCAAGGGATTATTAAACATTATACACCACAAATTTACATAAATAATAAAATAAAAGTTATACTAAATTTATTTATTTATCTAATATTCCCGTGGTAGCACGTGCATAGCACGGTTATACTAAATAACATTTTGAAATGTAATTGTGCCAAAAGCAGTTAGAGGCAATATCAGCAGGAACACACCCTCAACCACCAAAAGCAATATCAGCCAGATTTTGAAGGAATAGCCACTCACACCTCCACCAGTTACCTTGGATTGCCATTGGGCATAGGTAAATCTAAGAAGGAGGCATTTGACTTTGTACTCCAAGCAGCTAGAGGCAGACTGGTCAACTGGAAAAAGAAATACCTCACAACAGCTGGCAAGGAAGTACTCATCAAAGTAGTCATCAACTCCTTACCTGTCTACACAATGTCTTGCTTCAAGATACCAGTTGGAGTTTGCAAAGAACTGTCCCAAATCACGCTCAATTCTGGTGGTGCAAAAATATTGATATGGACAAAGGTATACACTGGAAGAGATGGGAACTGATGACCATTCCAAAGCATCATGGCGGTCTGGGCTTTCAGGATTACAAGCTTTTTAATGAAGCTCTGATCCTAAAGCAACACTGGAGAATTACTTCCAAGCCACAACTTCTGGTCAGCCAAATTCTCAAAAGCAGGTATTATCCTAACTCTCTTATTTTTGAAGCTCAAAGAAAACCTTCAAGCTCCTGGTTGTGAAACAAATGGATGGAAGTATTGCCAATCTCTAAGAAAGGTATATGGAAAGAGATCAGAGGAGGGCTGCAAACCAATATCAATGAAGCTGGATGGGTCCCAAAACTTGCCTTAAAAATTCCTCACATTGTCAGAAATCCAGATAACTTGGAGATGGTTAGTGATCTAATCTACAGTAATGGCAAACATTGGAAGGAAAAAACCATCATGGAGATGTTCTCAGACTCTGATGGCAGAGCCATAATGGAGATACAATCACTAGCACCTGATCTTGAAGACAGATGGAGATGGAAGCTTGACAGTAAAGGCTCCTTTTCAGTAGCAGCTTCATATGCCCATCTCATTGAGGATAAACTCAGAGCTCTTGATATTGCAGAGGGTAGCAACAGCAGAACCATTGACAATAAGGTCAGACAGAGAACTTGGAAGCTAAGGGTGAAAGGAAAAATTAAGCATTTCATCTGGAAATGCTTTCCTGGCATTCTTCCTATCTGTATTAATCTAAGGAAAAAAGGTCTCATGGTTGATTAAATCTGTAGACACTGTGGTGAAGCTGATGAAACCATTGAACACATTCTCATCACCTGCAACAGAGCCAAAGAAGTGTGGAAGCTCTCACTTCTGACTTGGGATGGCATTGATACAGAGAATTGCAGCTTCAAAAACTGGTGGTGGCAAGTTTGCTTAATTTCCAAAACAGAAGTCTCAGAAGCTAGAATCCAGCTAACCACCTATATCCTATGGTGGTTATGGCGATCGAGGAATCTCTGGATATTCAGCAAGGAGAAAATGTCAATGCACTCTGTGGCCAAAAGAGCTCAACTAGAGTGGCAAGAGTTCTGTGACCTAAAGTCCTTCTGACTATCTCTGTTTCT